>JAQJVL010000073.1:1568851-1729483 GCA_035578905.1 Stictocephala bisonia | reverse complement strand
AGGGGACTTGTCCTGGACGTTGTACAGCCTTTGTTCAAGAGTGTCATCATAGATGAGCAGCATGGCTTCACACCTGGTTGGTCTACGGTGACTAATCTTCTCACCCTTCAATGTCGGATGATGGAGGCTCTTAGCCGAAGGAGCCAAGTTGACACTATTTACATAGACTTTAGCAAGGCCTTTGACAGGATAAGTCACCGCCATCTTCTTGCAAAGATAGAGGGCTATGGAGTCGTCGGCACGATGTTGAGGTGGTTCAGAAGCTATATCTCTCATCGGTGCCTGGCTGTTGTTTTCCAGTCCCAGGTTTCTTCAAAATTTCTGGCGAGCTCCGGCGTGCCCCAGGGTTCTCATCTTGGCCCTCTTCTGTTTACCATCTTCATTAACGACATCAAGGAGGTTATCAAGGTGCCCTTTCTCCTGTTTGCTGATGACATCAAGCTATTCGTCGAAGTTAAATCTCATCAAGACTGCCAAACATTGCAGCGTGCCCTCGACGACGTCTTCGGATGGTGTCTTGCTAATGAGATGTCTGCAAATCCTGCTAAAACCAAGCTGATTTCCTACAGTAGAAAGCTGCACCCTCATGAAGCCGTTTACTTCTTGGATGGAATCCCTATCGCAAGATGTTGCACTATCAAGGATGTTGGCGTACTTATCGACTCATTCTTCGAGTTTGTCCCGCACATCAGAAACATCTGCGCCAGGGCCTCACGGTTACTTGGACTGGTGATCAGGACTGCGAGACATGGATTGAGTATCAGCGTCTCTACAATGCTGTTCAAGGCTCTTGTACGCCAGCTGCTCGAGTATGTATCCGTTGTATGGTCTCCATATCATATTGGCCAAATCCAGCAGCTTCAGTCGGTGCAGTGGCACTTCGTGAGGTTCCTTGGCTGCCGAAACGGATACAACTTTTTAGACGTTCCTATTGTTGAGCTGTCAGCCGCCTACCATCTCCGGAGCTTGGCGGAGAGGAGAAGAGCCGCCGATCTTGCCTTTCTTTTCAAGCTCCTCAACAGCCTTATCTACTGCCTTCGAAAAAATCACTTTCCATCTCCCCAGAAGTACGAGGCAAGTGAGGTTGTTTGAGCTCGATTTTGATGCTACCAACTACCTCTGCTTCTGCCCTCCGGGAATGACGTCTGTGGTGTCGTGGACTTCTCTGACAGTTTGGCGGTGGTGAGGAGGGCTGCTGCTGCTGATTGAGGACATTCTACATGAGCTGGTGCAAGTCTTCTGGGCCCGTCTATCTTGTTGTTTTTATGCTGTCCATATTACTATAATCATTTCATCATTGTCATTAAGCATAGTATCACATTTTTTTATTATATATTTTTTAAGTTTTCTCTCTTTTTCACAATCTGAAATTTTTTTTGCTAGGCTGCCTCATTACTGCTGGACTGGTGGGTTGTTAGTTGTTATTATATATTTCAGATGTTATTAATGTTTTGTTAACCTCATAAAATTGTTTGTTATTTCTTTTCTAGTTCATATTGTTACCATTGTGTTGTTATCTTATTGTTATGGTTAATAATGTTAATGGATTATCTCTGATTTCTTGTTTGAGCGGTTAAGTGAGAGATGAGAAAATTAAATATTTATATCTAAATTGATTCGAAGGACCAGGGAATTTTTATATTTAAAAAACGCCCAAAAAATGTTAACGTCTATAAAGAGTTTGTGGATAATTTGCTGTTACAAAATGGGACAAAATGTCGAGCAATATGCTTACAAAAATAACTAAAGTTACACACATGAAATGATGAAAACAGTACCTTGTCCAATATTCCAATTAGATGAGGGAAGGTCCGGATACAACCGTTGGTGAGGTGGTAGCGAGGTCCATCAATGTCCTGGTACAAAGTAGGGAAACGCCAACGAACGACAGTTCTCACTTCATTTCACCTTGAGTCTTCTTACACGAATCGCGGTAGAACGCTTTCGCAAAGTTCATCTGCCACGGAAGCACGCACAAAGAAGATCTTGAAGCACAAACTATGGCGGGAGTTCACACAAGAAATTAATATACAAAATATCACACACAAAAATATTAAAAGACGTTTAAGAGTGGTTAACAGAGATTTAGAGAAACAATATAGAAACAGCACGAGGCAGAGGGCCTCCAAAAGTGTATATTAGAGAAGTGTGCTGTGAGAGGGACGTTACAAGACCGAGTTTTCTAGACAGAGTTTCTAGACAGAGTGGCGTGGCATAACCCCGCGTGGTGCAAAACGATTTTAGAACAGTGCATTCTAACCAATCAGATTTCAAGACGACTGACTACGTCATATCGCCTGATTTATGTCGCTTTTAGAAAGCGTTATCCCCCTCTCTCTCTCTCTGTTGAGATATTTCAAATTAAAAAATAATACAACTTAGAATGCGCTCTTGGCTTAAAAACTATTTCTTAATGCTAAAGTGTTAACACATTAAATGCTATTATAAAACCTTAAAATATAAGTTATAAGTACTGAACATTCCGGCCCCCTTGAAGCATTGTAGGCTTCAACAACAAAGTCACACAATAGAAAAACACACCACACAGTTTAGAGATTGGGGCACGGAACTAGAAAAGAGATTTTAGTCAGTGGGCAGAGGAAACACCTTTACCACTGGTCTAGTAAGGTGTCCATTTGGAGTGCGTAAGTCCACCACGCGCACAACACCATCAGTCCCTGGGTGTACGGCGGTAACACGAGCCAGAGGCCACGAGAGGGGCGGAGAGTTCTGGTGCACTAGCACGAGATCACCAACTTTGATATTCTCACGTGGTTGGGTCCACTTATAACGTTGCTGGAGCGTATGCAAGTATTCCAGCTGCCATCGTTTCCAGATGCGTTGGTGTAGAGCTTGGACCAACTGCCAATGTCGTAGGCGGTTGTCCGGTGCGTCGAGGAGGTCGGGTTCCGGGACCGACGCTAGGGGGGCACCAATCAAGAAGTGTCCCGGAGTGAGGGCAGAGAAGTCAGCAGGATCGCTGGAGAGTGGAGTGAGTGGCCGCGAGTTTAGCATGGCCTCTATCTGAGTGACGAGTGTCATAAATTCTGGCAGTGTCAGGATGTGGTCTCCCATGACACGACGTAAGTGGTGTTTGGTGCTTTTCACAGCGTTCTCCCATAATCCACCTTGGTGGGGAGCAGCAGGAGGGTTGAACTTGAAGTCGATACCTCGAGGAATTGAGACATGCACTATGTGCTGCGCGTCAGTGATGAATGAGTGCCATTTTTCGGCAAGTTCGGATGGCAAGGGTTCATCCCAAGACAGACCTGTAGTCCAGAGAAGTTGCATAAAGCATTTTGCTTGCATTATGCAAGGAGAGAGAAATCCACAGGGATCATATATCTTGGCTATTAAGCTCAAGACAGAGCGTTTGGTAGGGCGCTCGTCAGGCGGTATGTTAAGAGAATATGTGAAACAATCAGTGGTAGGCGACCAATGTAAACCAAGGATAGAGAACTGCGGAGATAGAGATTCTTGCAGAAACACTGGAGACTCGCGATGTCCTTCCGGCAGAGCTTGGAGTAGGCGAGTAGAGTTAGAGACCCACTTCCGGAGTTCGAAACCTCCTTGACGCAGTAGACGGATGAGCTGCTCCTGCAGTTCTAAGGCCGCTTCCTCTGTGTCCGCACCGGAGATGATGTCGTCCACGTAGGTCTGAGTCCTCAGCACGCATGCAGCGGAGGGGAAGTTCCCACCGTCGTCGTCTGCAAGCTGGTGCAGAGTCTTGATCGCCAAGTAGGGAGAGGTATTCATGCCGTAAGTAACAGTGTTCAATTGAAATGTTGAGAGAGGATCCTTGGGATGGTCACGCCATAAGATAAGTTGAAATTTCCGGTCATCTGGATGTACTCGGATTTGCCGATACATCTGACGGATGTCACAGCAAAAAACAATATTGTGACGCCTGAAGTGAAGTAGTATGTCACAAATATTTGTTTGGAGTTTGCGCCCGGTCAATAAGATATCGTTGAGAGAAACACCAGTACTGGTCTTGCAACTCGCATCAAAGACAGTACGGAGTTTTGTGGTGGAGCTATTTTCCTTTAGCACCCCATGGTGGGGGAGGAAATAGTGTGGCTTAGTTAAATCAGGATTTTGAACTTTGGCCATGTGGTCGAGAGATTGATATTCACTTATAAAATCGTGATAGAGCTGAGAAAAGTGAGGTTGAGCGTTTAATTTCCGCTCGAGAGAATGAAATCGACGCTCAGCAATAGGCTGAGACGATCCTAGGGCAGAATGATTTTCCTTAAACGGAAGTCGAACGGTGTAGCGTCCGGTTTCATCTCGAGAGTGAGAAGTGGCGAAGTGAGCATCACATTGTTCTTCTTCTTTGGTCTTCTTCGAATATACAGGAATTTCCTCTTGAAGCCAGAACCGTTGAAGTGATGAGTGTAGATCTGCGTCGCTTGCTGAGTGTAGAGAGACATTGAGGCTCGTAGAGGTGAGAGTGGATGCGAAAGGTGCGCTGGGAGCAGTACCCAATACGACAAACCCGAAATGCGTGCCAATTACATGTGGCATATGCTGCCCCAGTGAGAATTGCTCATTAGTGAGTATTTTTGGAAATATACTTCCACCTAAGACAACGTCAATTCGTCCAGGTAAATGGAATGTGGGATCAGCGAGAATGTATCTCTGAGTCTTATTGTAGACTTCTGGGGCTAGAGGTACTCTGGGTAAATCCACGGTCAATTTATCTAATATTAACATTGGCTGGTCAGGAGCAATGATGAGACCAGATAGAGTGCTGATTGTGAGATGAGTTTGACCTTTTGGTTTTGCCGTGCTTTGGCTGAGGCCAGAGATGTGAGTTTGAGACTTAGTACGGCGCACTCCCAAGAGTTGAGCGGCACGTTCGGAAATTAAATCCGTCATACTCCCTGAATCAAGTAAAGCCCTGAATACATGGGATCTACCTTCAGGAGTTTTTAGTTGTACCAGTAAGGTGCCTAATAGCACGGTGTAACAATCTGGCATAGAGGGGGGTGAATCTTGAGAAACGAGAGTCACCTGAGAATCGTTATGGTTCTCACTAGAGCGATGACGTGTACTGGAGACGTCATGAGCTGTGTTACTACGGACGGGCTGATTAGCAGCATTGCCCGAGGCAGCTTGAAAGTGTAACAATGAATGGTGTTTTTTGTTACACGTGAGACACGTGGCCTTGGATTGGCATTCCTTGAGTTCATGAGCGCCTAAGCATGAGATGCAGCGCTTATGTCTCTTGACGAGCTGATGTCGTTCTTGAGGAGTTTTGTCACGGAAAACCGTACATGAATAGACTTTATGTCCACTCTGATTACAAATGAAACATGGAGGAGGCATAGTCTTGGTTTGAGCGGAGTTAGAGTGAGTTGTGACCATTGAAACATCACTAGAGCGAAAGTTCACCCTTTTTGGCGC
Organism: Stictocephala bisonia; assembly: GCA_035578905.1. NCBI lineage: Eukaryota > Metazoa > Arthropoda > Insecta > Hemiptera > Membracidae > Stictocephala > Stictocephala bisonia. Next base: position 1,724,074 of record JAQJVL010000073.1, on the reverse strand, counting down.
AGTCACCTTGTTGCGGGCGTGAGGAGGAACATAGGTAGAAGCCTTTACCTGCGGAACGTTATGAATATTGGCATCTTCAGTTTGGCTGCATTCAGTGTTCAAAAATGTTATTATTTCTTTGACTTCCGGTAACGAGTGAGCAGACGCGTCATTCGAAGAGGTTGACCGGGAAGCTTCCAGCTTTTTTCGTAAGTCGGAATCCATACGTCGGAGGATGAGAGCAGAGAGGAGCGGATTGTTTTCACCCACGTCACAATGTAAAGCTTTCAATGCCTGAGAGTGTTCTGTATATTGATTGACAAATAGTCTGAGACCCTTGATTGAGGACGAACTAATTTGAGGCAGGTCCAGTAACTGGTTCAAATGGAGAGTTTGTAACCTCTGGGAATTATGGTAGCGATCCCGTAAGAGGTCGTATGCTATTAAGTAATTAGCAGAGGTTAGATTGAGTCCTTTAATTAGGTTTAAGGGTTCGCCGCTCAAAACGCTCAATAAGTACTGAAACTTCATTACTGCACTAAGACTGGCATTACGGTGAATGGTTGTATCAAATAAATTGATAAATGAAGTCCAAGTCAGAAGATCGCCCGAGAATTTTTGTAATTCTAATTTTGGCAGACGGACCTGAGAGACACTAGAGACCTGAGGAGTCGTACTGACGTCACTCAAAGCCGAGGGTGTTTTGGGTTCTTCGACTGGAAGTAGCGTTTCGATTATACCAAGAATATGAGCGTAGACCTCGTTAATAGAGTCCTGATCTTCCGCTAAGACTTCGTCTTCAATGGCCTCATCATCCGTTAGATTTAAGGCTCGTTGCAGGTTAGCCTCAAAATCAGCTTTCTTTTTCTTGACTTCATTAGAGATGGTTGATAAGCTCTTCAGTTGAGCAGGTGTAAGAAGCTCCTTTTGCGTAGCGAATTCTTCAACTTGAGTTTTTATTTTAGCGAAGCGCGCTTTAGTTAACGCTGTGAGACGAGTATAGAGAGCCGCCTTGAAATCAGAAACTTTAGGAGCCATTTTGAATTTTTCAGATACAGTAAGTAGTAAAACAAAATTAAATGTAGATACAAGACACTATTGTGAGCAGAGCACTAAGTCGCTAAATATAATTTTCCATATTTTATTTATATCTATTTTGACTTATTTACTACAGTATTAAAATATCGGCAGACATCACAAATTATTTTGCAATAAGAACAATAAACAAACAAATAAATAAGAGATTCAAAGGGTGAGGTAAGCTTAATCTGCAATGTTATAACAATTGCAGTCTTGATTGGTTCCACTGAGAACTTTGCTTTGATAGCTAGATTTGTTAGTAGCAATGTGTGTGAACACTAGAGAGTAAGGAAAAAGTATAAATTTTATTTTCAATGAGAGATCAGAGAACTAATTATTTTTAGTTAATTAGCTTCCAATAAGCTTATGGTAATAACACATTAGAGAGAGACATGATAAATAGCTAATTCTTGCTTATTTCAGAGAGAGTGTACAAAACTATAAGTGTACATAACTAGTTTTGTATAGTTAGTTAATTAATTATTAGTTCAGCACAAATACAATAAATATGAATTAGGTAATTTAGGTAATTAGCTAAACAAAATTGATTTACCCTAGCAGAGAAATGTGTGTTTAATAAAGCTTAACTGCTTTACCAAAAGAGACTTAAACTAGACTAATTGACTATACACAATAAAACAATAGTTGACCTCACAAAAACAGAATGAAAAAGCAATATATTGTACAATAAAAGCCGTATAAAACTCCTTTTGTATTTAATTAGCCTTCAAATGCTAATTAGAAAAATAGAATAAAAGATAATAATTTAATTTAAGATTAAATATATATAAGCTTATTTACATAAATGAATTAACTAGCCATTGCTAAAATCCTTATAATGAGAAGCATTAACTAATGCCTGTGACTACCACATGATATGTGAGTAGCGTACTGTCAATAAAGTAAACAAACAAAGAGTTGACAACTGTCAGCGCATGCGCTATAGAGCGGATGTGCTGCAGACAGCCTGAGAGAGTGAGGGGGTTGAGAAAATCAATACTGCGTACCTCGAATCGGCACGCTTCGGAGAAGTTCGTGATTCTCCGTAAGCAGTGCGCCTGTTATTGGGCTAGGGGCGTGGCCTTCGCAAACTGCAAAGAAAGACAACAATTGCAAATGGCGAAAACTGAAGTGAATCGTGCTTTCTATTATCCACAAATTAGAGTTTCTGTATTTCCAAAGAACTGTATCCTAGAAATCCGGCTCGAAATGACCAAAACTATGAGCGGTAAAGTGAGAGATGAGAAAATTAAATATTTATATCTAAATTGATTCGAAGGACCAGGGAATTTTTATATTTAAAAAACGCCCAAAAAATGTTAACGTCTATAAAGAGTTTGTGGATAATTTGCTGTTACAAAATGGGACAAAATGTCGAGCAATATGCTTACAAAAATAACTAAAGTTACACACATGAAATGATGAAAACAGTACCTTGTCCAATATTCCAATTAGATGAGGGAAGGTCCGGATACAACCGTTGGTGAGGTGGTAGCGAGGTCCATCAATGTCCTGGTACAAAGTAGGGAAACGCCAACGAACGACAGTTCTCACTTCATTTCACCTTGAGTCTTCTTACACGAATCGCGGTAGAACGCTTTCGCAAAGTTCATCTGCCACGGAAGCACGCACAAAGAAGATCTTGAAGCACAAACTATGGCGGGAGTTCACACAAGAAATTAATATACAAAATATCACACACAAAAATATTAAAAGACGTTTAAGAGTGGTTAACAGAGATTTAGAGAAACAATATAGAAACAGCACGAGGCAGAGGGCCTCCAAAAGTGTATATTAGAGAAGTGTGCTGTGAGAGGGACGTTACAAGACCGAGTTTTCTAGACAGAGTTTCTAGACAGAGTGGCGTGGCATAACCCCGCGTGGTGCAAAACGATTTTAGAACAGTGCATTCTAACCAATCAGATTTCAAGACGACTGACTACGTCATATCGCCTGATTTATGTCGCTTTTAGAAAGCGTTATCCCCCTCTCTCTCTCTCTGTTGAGATATTTCAAATTAAAAAATAATACAACTTAGAATGCGCTCTTGGCTTAAAAACTATTTCTTAATGCTAAAGTGTTAACACATTAAATGCTATTATAAAACCTTAAAATATAAGTTATAAGTACTGAACATGTTAATGTTTTCAAATTTTATATCTCGTTACTTTTTCTGAATATTACCTTTAGCTTTTCAACAAATTATGTTTTTTCACAGTGCAAGTGAATGTATAGTTGCTGATGTAGACTTTTGATTGAGAATCATTGTTTCTTCTAGCCTTAAGTCATCTATTCTTATAACAATGTAAATTGGTGTAATGCCGTTGGTATAATAAATAATAAAAATAAATAATCATAATAATAATAAAATTGTATTTCATATTCGGTGATAAAATAGTATATCTTATTGCCTAATGTCTTATTTTAAGTTGAAAATATAAAATATTCTTTCTAATAGTATTAGACTAATAGCTTATCTAGGAAATTTAGTTTCGGTAGTTTACTTTCTGTGTCAGGTGAATATTTATATTTTATTCCTATGTTGTTATGGGACAATGTTGCAACCCTATCCAGTAAAGATTCAGTCGATAAGGATTATTTCTTAAATTTCTTATCTCTATGTCAGGAGTTCCAACAACTTAAAAGTGTTTGAGAAAACGCACTTTGCTTAATCATTTTCATCTCTGAAAATAAAGTTCAGGAATACTCACTTGATTGATATTATAAATGCATTCGCTAGCGCATTTTTAGTGGAAGATCTTAATGTACTTATATATACACTAGTAATAAAATAAAAATGAAATCAGAAAATAGTTATCCTTGGTAAAGGACTATATTAATTTATGTTGAGTAACATACTTGACAGATTGTTAAAGTAATTATAACCTGTATTGATGATTGAGGTTATGGTAGTTATGTACTTAACATTTGACCACACATAAGAATAATGGAAGAAATTGATCTTTTTGGGATAATTTTTTAATAAAAAAAATTGATAATCTATAGCAAAATATCACTTAAACAGGGATTCGTCTCGGAATTTACAAAACTATACGCAAGAGGCGTCAGGACTTTGAGTCTGAGATAGAGATAGCGCTGGTTCGCATTCACCCTCTACTGTAGGCCCTACTGATTCGCCTCCTTACTCTGTCTGATTAAATTCTCCGTACATAAATAATTATGGGGAATGGACAGAGTAAGGCTAAGAAGGAGAAGGATCGGAGTGGACAGAGTAAGGTTAAGAAGGAGAAGGATCGGCCTATCCTTTTTATAAAAAAATGAAGTTAACTTGAAAAATTGAGAAATGCTGAATTTGTATCACAGATGCATACCAAGAAAGGAATTTATGTAATTATACTCCTAAAAGATAAAAACGGTATCCAGACAACAGCCCAAATCCCCAATAATATTAAACTTCCAAATATTATTTTACCGAATTTGATTGGGCGGACCGGCTCGTTGTCCGCCCCTAATGTGACAGATGCACGATTTTTTATGAAATTTATGGTAACACTATTCAAAACGTAAATATTTAACATCTGAACGTAAAGTACTCAAAGAGAGAATATCAGACAAAATACTATTTCTACAAAGCTCGGTTAAATATTTCGAGACAAAAACAACCTGAAAAGTACGATCACTTTTTAATCATAAATACAAAAAAAATAGCAATTAACTAAAATATTGTCAAATGGGGATGTTTCAGTTATTGTCTTAACAGAAGCAAACCTGGATTTGTGGGTGTGTTGTGAGATCTGACGGCTATTGGCTACTTCATCACTCTTTACACCTTTTACGATACGAGTAACCTTTTACAGCAATCAGTTACATTGTTACAGTCGGTTGATTGGGTACAAAATGTTACAAACTTTTGTAAAAACTTGTTCCCAAACATAAAAGGTATTGTTGAATTTTCTTTGTTTAAACTGTTTTTAGTATTAATTTTTGTTTAAAAAAATGCATTCCACTTAACAGAAGATGTTAAGAAACACAAATATTTAGCTGTTATGTTTGACAATTAACAAAAATCATCAGGTAAAATAAATGTTACCGTCCTAATAATGTAGGTATAGTTACTGTCAACTCCAGCAGACAGTTAAATTTAGTAAATATGTTTCAAGAGAATATTAACATTGACATTTTGATTTTTCATAGTAAGCAATAGTTTTCATAATAAGCATTCAACTCCTCAAAGAGAGTAAAAGTAATATAGTAAGGCACAGCTTGAGTAATGAACTAGCCTGAAAAAAATGCCTAGATCAAATTATAAACAAAGTCAAACCATAGTTAATTACCCGGCTAACACTAAAACACTATATACAAAGACGTAACAGTAATAAAACCACTTTTGTAGAAATAAAGAGGTACTTAGAAACAGTTTATGATACACAATAACGCTTGGTGGTTTTTAACCTTCCCCACACACCGAGTTGTCAATTTACTTCAAAAAATAAAAAAACGTTTCAGTTAAACCCACCAAACCCCAAGATGCAAGTTCTGGTTTGAGTACGGGTCCAAATCCCGGTCCGGGAGTGGATGTGGATTTACGTTCGGATTCAGTTTCACATTTATATTCAGGTACAGATACAGGTTCAAGATCGGGTTAAATCAGAGTTTTGGACTCTATTTGTAAAATGATAATTTTCTAGATTCTCTAAACCTTGAACACACAGATATATATAATTGAACAAAACAAAATGTATTGATTTTATAAACACACGGCAATCAAATTGCCAACTCTAAACTGTGTAGTTCTTTTCTTATTTAACAGTTGATGATTATGTAACAATATTTTGTTACATTCACTTTCGAAAACATAAAAATTAGTTATATTTTTTATAAAAAGTATTGAACTTTTCAATACTTTTAGAGATATTATTACAAGTATTCAATTGATATTATATTAGAAAAAGTACTTGCAATATAATAGTAGTTCAGACTCTATAAATTTTCAATCAACATTTTGCATCTTTTCATAAAAATTTAGAATATTACCCCCTAGAATAAAAAAGTAGATTTTTCCCATTAGTAATAAAATTACCAATATTCGTTTCAACAAGATATTTTCCTATCAAGTTGAATCAACACGTTTTCTGCAATTCACAGGTTTTGGTGACATTTTTACGTTTGCTTTTCCTCAAATCTCCCTGATTGGTTGTAATCCCTTGTTTGGAGGCAATTTTTCATAGAGGGGAGGCCACGGAAATAGGTCGTCCAACGGTTTTCTCGTCCTATTTCGCCACCACCTTTTAGTTGAGGTGTGTTAGTCGCTTCTTTAAGCCATCCTCGTTTCCTTTTTGAGGTTCAGTATTTTCAAACAGGAAGCTTAATGAGAAATTGTGAAGTGTCTCGCAGTGTGAGTGGTACGATTTGATTGTGTGCGTGATGATTACGCGTATGGCGGTCCTTTAGATTTTACTTGACTGTCCTCTGGAAGCAACGTAAGTTCGACTTTTATTAGTTTTTCTAGATTTTTCTTGTTAGCTTTGTTCCCTCCACTTTAGCTTTTCACACAAAAACCTATTAAATGTGTCTTAGTTTTCTTGTTCTTCTGTGCCGCTCTTCTAGCGAGCAGGAAAGAGTTTCTGTCCTTGCTCAGTAAAGTGCCTGCCCGAGTATCTTAATTTCTTCTACAAAACCGTACTTATCATTCCCAATATATATTATTGTTAGAGTAGCTAAAAGATCTCTATACTAATTAGGCACCTTACACCACATTCAGTACTAGGTTAAGGTAGGTAGGTACTTTTGGCTTCTCTAAAAATACATATGTTTAAACTGTACATATTAGGGCCACGTGTAGATAAACTTCCTTTGTTCAGCCATATTTTCCTATCAACCCATTTGTATATCTAGAGGGTTTACTTTACCTATTTTAACTCTAACTTTCTCTTCGTTTAATAATAAATTATCTATATTTAATTAATGATAATTTATCTGGAAATAAATATATTTATTGAACCATGAAATAATACTGTTTATGATGTCTTAGTATCAACCATGAACACATTTATCATATTTTGGTTATTTTGCAGTTCATTCCTCTAGTTTTCTTTTTTGAATAAAATATGGGCTTAGAAAGAAATATTAAATACAATATATCTGATATTAATATACAACAACATTTATTTAAAATAACTACTATAAATAAAACTGCTTAGGAAAGCTAAGTATTTATTCAAGGTAATTATTGTGTTATTTTTAGTAATGTTTGCTATAACATCAATATAATTAGCACAATTCAAAATGTCATTATATCAATCCGTTTGCCTATCTGACAAGTGAGGATTATGTGAACATGAGTGCGAAATAAGCACATATTGACTGTATGAGACAGTTTTACAGAAAAGCGTGACTATAAACTAACTTAAAGGCACCATTAAAATTAGCTTTGCAGTGAAGTCATGCTCTGCTGAATAGAATGTGTGCCAGACCCTTATGAAAAATATAAGCTGAGTCTCATATCAGATCACTTGGTCAAAAAGTTTTCCCACGTGGATGGGAGACATTTTGTGGATGGAGACATATGTTGTATTTAGGGTACCCAAAGCCTACAACAAAATTAATCAAATTAATTTCACACCAAATAAAGTGCTATTAATAATTGTTCCAATATGTAGTTTCAATACATCTTTAGGGAAGCACTAAAATAATGGAATAATGCGTAGTGTATTTTATAAGAATTGCCAGTGTGGTGACTTAGCGGTTAAAATAATTGAGCTGTGGACTTCGATTTCCAAGGTTCAAATCCATAACCAAACTAACGGTTGGCTAAGCGAAATGTAGAGGGTTGCAGGCCCATGTGAACTGGCGAGTAAGAACAATTCTATAAACTTTATGGTGATAGTAAAAACACAGAAATAGTAAAATTGGGGCAGTGTTCATGAATGTAAAACAATGGAAGAGTAAGCTAAGCCTATGTCGTAAACAATAGTAGTAAGTAAACAATAGTAGTAAGCTAAGCCTATGGCGGCTCTTGACTACACAAAGAGATAGAGTGTAGCCGGTGGACATCTTTCAGTGGATTCAACAAGCCTCCCATTTCTGTGGAGACAATATCCACTCTTGTAATCAAGTCACTCAAGGCCCAAGGCCACATGTGACTTTCATCCTTTTAGTAACTTATAAAGGTCAGTACAAACTTTATTATTGGTACCAAGGGATTAAACGGAAGATGGAGGTATGCACTTATTAAAGTAAAAAGAATCAGACTTTAAAATATACATTATACAAAAGAACTTAGTTTTTTTAGTTTTGATAGAATAATTTGGATAGTTTTAATTATTTTACTGTATAATTGGTAATGGAGAAGTTTACGATAGTTAGGAAAGGTACATTTCTATTGAGTAGTTGAGTTTCCAACGTACTGATAAGGCCAGGGAAAATCTACATAACTCCGTTTCCCTTAGGTACCTGGGATCAATTGCTAATCTCTTTATTATTCCTGAACAAAGATCAATGGAAATATTCATCCCCATCATGTGCTTGTGTAGAGTGGATAGAAGTGCTATCAGGTGTATTCTTTGTTCTTCGTTCTTTTTTATTTTTATTTAAAAAGAAGAGGTCGATCTCTTCTTGAACCTTCTCTGCCCACTCCCTATAGACTTTTGATATGCCGCGGGAACTTATCAGACAGAGTAAAGGGGAAAGCAGTACAGTACGAGGTGAATATTACTGTTAAAAAATAACATGGCCAGGTTTCGAACCATGCTATCTCTAACTCAGGTGCAAAGTCCTAAATAAAGCAAGGATGAAATGCAGCCTCAAATGGTCTTGATTCAACAGCACTTTAATCTAATCAACTGTCTAAGGATGGTCATAACGAACAATGGCAATCCTTCAAGTTCTTATAGTAACTTAAAATAGTTAATGCATTCATAAACTTAAATCTAAACCTATTGATTATAAAATGATAATTAGATTAGAATAAAACTAAAGGTTATTACGAACGGAGTTACATAACCACTGGTGACGTTGAAGCTGTGTGATTGGTTAGTTTGTGTTTTGTTTGAATCTGTGTTTTGTTTGAGCTGTAACTATTTAGATATAAAATGCAGTAATTTATACACGTCATGTTATCCAAATAAGTCAAAAATCTCAAATAAAAACTTTTAACTCAACTCAATACCGGTGATTTTCATTATATTCATGGTTCAACCAAATTTGCACAGTGCTCAACTGTGCTCGTGGACCTGACTGTACTAACCATTCTAACGACGTACTAACACTACTATTTTATTTTTACGTCCAAAGAGTAGTAAATACTTCACATATGCCTAGACGAATGTTAAAATTCTATTTATTATTAAATACTATTACATTACGATCACTAATTTGTTACAAAAAGATAACATAGAATAGAATAGAATAGAATAGAATAAACTTTATTTCTCAATAACAATAACAATATTAACACGTATAATACATTTACAGTATATTTTTGAAACGTCAAAACCATATGTTATTTGTTTATATAACTGAGCTTATTTATACCAATAAAATACGTATTCAACTAGTAATATTTAAATGATACTATTATAATTAATTTGTATGTGTATATAATCAAGGCTACTAGTAAACAGTCAACAATTTGTATTAAAATAAATTCTAAGCCTAATAACAAAAATAACTTTCCAAACAGGCGAATCAGAATCAATAATAATACAATGAATTAGAAAGACATATAATAACAAATGTTAATTACAGTGAATTATAAACTATATCTATTAATACAACATGAATGGCAGTCCGTGCCCATTATCTTAAAGAACTGACTGTACTTTGCAGCATACGTACAACGGAGGGGAATTGTGGAGGGAGTTCTTCATCTCTCTCACTCTACCCATCTAGCATACGTCTGCATGGGCATACTAACCCATGATTACTAGAGTACAAAGGTTGACGCGTTCGGCTGTTTTCGCGGTTCAGGTACTGTGGGGCCAGTGACGTCATGGGGTGACCACTCGCCTGCCATTCGCCGCCACAACCAACAACAGAATAATGAATTGCTCTTTTTATAATCAAACATTATGCCAAAATGTAATATAAACAGTTACTGTTATTCCGCTTTCGTATAATAGGCATATTTAATGAATACAAATATTGCAGTTAATTAATAAAATATTTAATAGAACATTATGTATATATCAGATTACGTCCTCAATGATATAATATATTTTTCAACTTCATATTTACCTAAGTAAAAATCTTTTCCAGTTTTTTTTTATTTTTTTATTATTATTGCTTTCAGACATAGTTTTTCGACACCTTTTCTTAACTTTACTGGAGTATAGTTTGCTATTTAAAAATTTCATCCTAAGGTTAGAATTTTTAAATAGGAGGCAATCACTTCTTCAGCAACTTCTGGAGCCTGTTTCACAACATATGACGATATTTTCCGGATTATAAAATGTTCTTTCTTCAACTTATCTTCTCCATGAATCTTTATGAACTCTTTTTCGCACGCCACTCAAAGTTCTCATTTTTTCTGTGGGCACAATTAATCCATACTACAAGTACAATCAGGTAGAACATATCTGGCTAACAAATATTTCGTTACACCATTTTCTGAGTTTACAATAAATAATGAAGTGCGACGGAATGCGTTGGTAAATCCTATAAAAATTTGGAAAATTCGTTACTATATATTTAACAATTTGCTATAAATATTATTGTAGCTGTTCGTTTTATTTAATAGATGATACCTAACCTTATTCCTTTATAAAATTTCATGATACACTTAATGAACAGTTAATATTGACTTTAAAATTGAATTCTCACTCAAAACATCTGAACACTTTTGATTTGTGCAAATATTGTCAGGCGATGAACTTACATTTCTACCATCATTATGTTCGTTATCGGAAAGCAAGATTGTATTGTCGCCCTTTAGACTTGTTAACAATACATCAATAACAACTTGTTTGTTCAAGCGTTTCTCGTATCTAACATTTCTATCTTCATCAGTAATATTTGTTTTAGAAGATAGTTCTGGTATGGCTGTAGTTATAAGTATTTTTAGGAGTTATCCCTAATAACTCTGATTTCAGATCCCTTTCATAATAAGAGGGCAAAAAATGGCATGAGCAAACAGAGCTGGTATCAGGATTCCACTCATCACTTCTTTTGCATAGTCGAATCCATTTTTTAAAATATTGTTTATTAAAAGTAATATAGTTTGGGAAATTATGATACATAACTCCATCATGTTTTGTTTCAATATGACTGTTGTTGCAAACAGCAACATCTAGTCTTTTCCCAGGCATGTTCAGTAAAATTACAATCAATAATAATGAACAACTATAGTCCCTTTGCTGTTGCACACACTTGAAGTGAACACTAAAAACTATTTACTAATTAAGAACTATGCTAAGCAGTAAAATAATAACTATAACATACTGTACAGTAATATTACACAACATATACAGTAAACACGTTGGGCAATCTGAATTCGCACTGAACCATTGTGACATAAGACACGCGAAAGGGTAGTAATGCCAGTGGTGGGGTCACCCCTATGATTGTTAAAATCATAGGTTTACGCGGTTTTTTGTAATTTTTTTAATAAAGAAGTAATTCTCTTAAAATTCTCTTGAAGAAGTAATTATATACTTTTTACGGTAATCTCTTAATCTAAGTAGACTTGCTATAGTCAAGTTTATTGCCTGTGATATGCATTGGTCTGAATGAATATTTATGATGGTTATTTCTATGAACGGTACAACAGTAGTCAAGTTTATTGCCTGTGATATGCATTGGTCTGAATGAATATTTATGATGGTTATTTCTATGAACGGTACAACAGTAGTCAAGTTTATTGCCTGTGATATGCATTGGTCTGAATGAATATTTATGATGGTTGTTTCTATGAACGGTACAACAGTAGTCAAGTTTATTGCCTGTGATATGCATTGGTCTGAATGAATATTTATGATGGTTATTTCTATGAACGGTACAACAGTAGTCAAGTTTATTGCCTGTGATATGCATTGGTCTGAATGAATATTTATGATGGTTATTTCTATGAACGGTACAACAATAGCATGCTGATGTGTAACAGCTGATGTGTAATAAACAAAACACCTGTTAACAGATGTGAGGTTATTATTTCTTGTTGAACTAGTGTTGGTTGTAATGCAGCTTCTTGCCACACATTGGGTCAACAATTGGCTATATTTTCACGATACTTGCTTTTTATTTTACATAAATAACGAAGTTTACTAAAATAATTTGATAAAATCAATGCCAAAACTGGTATTATTTTTGATATATTTTCGGGAATTTAAAATGCATTTTAGTCATCATTTTAAAATTTGATGAGTGTTTTGCACTGAACATGAATTTGAAAAAGGCTAATATTTTGGTCCAAACGATTATTTATCGATATTTAATAGAAAAACTGCTTCCGTGGTAAATCGTTATTGGCGACCATTACGTGATTATTATAACCCAACTATTAACCACAAAACCAGAATTCACCTATATCCCCACCGGAGGGACGGCCGGTGGGCTGTCCTGGAAGCCGGAAACCCGAATTAATATATATATAAAGAACTACACTTAGCAATCTTTTCTTGATGTTTTTAATGTTTAAAATCGATTTCGGTCTCGAAAGACCATCATCAGTTTAACATAGAATACAAATAGGGTTATAAATATATCTTTAGAATAATTAATTTAACAGCTGACACTATAAAAATTTAAATAAAATGTAGATGGATAAGTTGTAGATCTTGTTAAATTTTATAATTTAATAAGTAATTTAATTTAATTTAAAATAATTAATTTAATTTATTAAAATAATTTAAAAAGCAAATTTAATAAGTAAATTAATTAATAAACACAGCAAGAAAACTCTTGATTCTAAAACTAAAGAAAAAAATAACTACATTCAAATGACCTATCATGGAGATATTAACAAATCTTTACATAACATATTCTCCAAACAAGGATATAAAATTACATATAGAACGAAGAACAGTATCAAACATATACTGCAGCATAACTACTCTACTAAAAATAATGAAAACAAATACAATAATTCTGGAATTTATAAAATTAAATGTTCAACTTGTCCTAAATATTACATTGGCCAAACAGGAAGAAGTTTTAATAGAAGATTCAAGGAACATATACCAAAAAACAAACATCAAAATTTATCAACATTTGCTGAACATTTAATACAAGAAAACCATAATATTTCATCAATTGAAGAAAATTTAGACATTATCCATTTTGCACCTAAAAGTAAAAAACTAGATGCCATTGAAAAATTTTACATATACAAAAACACAAAAGAAAACCCATCATTATTACTCAACGATCAAATAAAATTTCACTCAAATATTATATTTGATTCTATCATGAAGATACAAAATTATAAAATTTAACAAGATCTACAACTTATCCATCTACATTTTTATTTAAATTTTTATAGTGTCAGCTGTTAAATTAATTATTCTAAAGATATATTTATAACCCTATTTGTATTCTATGTTAAACTGATGATGGTCTTTCGAGACCGAAATCGATTTTAAACATTAAAAACATCAAGAAAAGATTGCTAAGTGTAGTTCTTTATATATATATATATATATATATATATATATATATATATATATATATATATATATATATATATATAAATATTAAGCAATCTAATAGCTAAAAATGTTAAACCGAATTTAATGCAAATTGCGAATTTTTTTAGAGTAAATAGACAATTAGGATAAGATAGGTTAGATAAGTAAAAAGTGTATCTTATTGGCAAAAATTTTACTGAAAACCAATTATATATTCTTATTAGCATAGAAAACATTTACTAAACATTATTTTTTATTATATATTATTTTAGCATAGAAAACGTAAAATAACAACATTTTAGATTTTTCGGTAAAAATGAGTTTTTCGTGGTTAAAATAAACCATTTCAAAAGACATAAACTAATATTTCACAACTTTTTCAACTATGAGTCGTATTTTCAGAGGTGTCAAGAAAGTGCATAGCTACCCAAGTTTTAAAATGTTAATGAAACAAAATATGGTTATGTTTTTTATACAACAATGTTTTGCCTTAAATTGTAAAAGGTTCTATGTTATAATGGTAAATAATAACTGTCATTCATTTCATATACAATTTTTTAAAGACTTGCCACTGTAATTCCGACTCCCAGACAACTGCCACTTCATTGGACGTGGCAGTTTAGTATCACTACTAGGCTGGTAAACTTGCACCGACAATGGACTGGTCATATTGATTTTCCGCGAGGCAGTGGCCGGTCAGACGGAGATTGTTACTCTGATGTGATTCTGCTGAAACCTTTCGTCATCTAAAACACTACGGGGCAGAAAATGAATTTCACACAACTTAAATCCTCAATATGAATAAAATGTTACATCATCTTATAGTTCCTAAGTTTGACCAATAGTAACTAAATACTTATTTGGAATATTATATTCAAATGCACAGTGTTAATTTCCTCCAGTTCGTTCACTGTTGACAAATCTGGCAATGAAAAACATCGGATCAATGCCCTCAAATAATATGAAATAATTAGTCCTTAATTAGCACCTCCATTATATATTTTGCAAAATTTAAGTAGAGAAGTATGTAAATTTTGAGAGATCCTGTAAGAAGTACATAGGAAGAAAATTTAAGTAAACAAATTTATGTAAATTAGGTTTTCGTAAAGAATTTAATCTATCAGAGATCTATTGATGGTTGGATTCTTAAGTTTACAACTCTCAAAATTTAAATGTATATGACATTTCCAAAGAGTGGAAACAAAAAATTAATACTTTCTTAATTATTAAATTGTAGAAACGGTAAACAAATTAACAGCATCGCATGTCAACCTTCATCCTCAGTACGTGTTTGACTATAAATATTATTGGTTAAACTGAATTAAATAAAATCATATGAAGTAAATAAATTAATTAATAGATTATTTGACAGCTTATGATAAACAAACAAATGAATAACTATTAGTTCCATAAGAATACCATGGAAAGTTTGGAAGCCAGTACGGTGGATTCCTGAGATCGGAGATTGAGTCTATAGGGCCTTAGGTAAACCTGTGGAGCAAATTTAAATTTAATCGGCCTTGTACTTTTGGAGATTTTGTGATGAGTGAGTCAGTGTATATATTTAGCTTACAATGTCCGCACAGAACTATGAATGTCCGCAAATAACTATCCTCAGACTAAACAAATCTGGAATATTAAAGGCTCAAGTAAAAGGACTTAATCTACTGCGTGTTTTTAGACCAAAACAAACTACCTAACTCAATTAGAACCTGAGATATAGATGTTTGAGTACAACTTGAGTAAGGTCAGACTAATGTGAAATCCATTATCTGATGCCTTATCTGTGCACTAATTCCTATCTTGAAAAAAAAAATAAATAAATAAAAATTGAAGGAAATCGGCCGGATAGAACGTCCGCACGAGCTCGGGATATATTTGGCCAATTATTTTAATATATAGATCCGTACAGGATGTGCATGGATAACCGATTTCGGTGAATTATATATGGTGAAAAAAGGAATTTTGTATGGTAGGGGAAGCAAGCACTATGTAAGTAAATCATGGAATTGCCATGTTGGCTAATCTCTTACTTTTGGGGTCACACAAATCCCAAGACTAAAAAGCCTTGCCATTGTCACCTGCTATCTTCATGTTTATCAAAGTTCTTGTCTTCCAATGGTCTTCTTCCATCCACACTCGTTTTACTATCTGATCATCACCACATCATTGTACAAGTCCTAGCCATAGGTCTTTATCAGAGCTACAATGTTAGGAACCTTGCAGTTCCTGTATATCACAAATTTTTCTAAAGAGCCATCCTTCATTTTCTTCTACTGGTCCATAAACTCTACGTAGAATTTTATTTTAAAAGGGTGCGTTTTTTGTTATTTTTATTGGTAACTGTCCACATAATATATTGTACATACAGTGCAGGATTAGCCTAATTTAGGTATATCTTCTTCTGGTTAGTGGTTTACTTCTACAAAGCTTGGGCTAGCTCCAGTAGCTGCACTGAGCTGACGTTAATGTACATTGGATTTAATAATATTGTTTATTTTCATTTGTAACTGTAACGCTAAGATATTGAACATTGTTTGAACTAGCAGTTTTAAAATCATTTGGACTTATTCATCATCAGGTCTTCCACTTATGTTCGTTATCTTAGTTTTGTTTTCATTCACTTGATTTTATAATTTCGTTTTCATTTATATATTCCTAATAAATGTGCAAGCACCGGTATATAGCTCACTCCAATAGCCTCTTCGTTTTCAATTCCCATCTAAACATTTCTAATAGTTTTAAAATTTTCGTAAATGTAGATATTTAAGTTCCATTTCTATATATGTTTCAGCATTTCCTCATTCATTTTTACCCTCAAGTATTATTTAAATCTTTCAATTTTCATTGTATTCTATATCTGTGTTTTATTCTCTGTCTCACTTTAGTTACTACCTTATATTATACTTCTTAAAGCATATATGGGTAAAAATATAAATTACCTTTTATAGCTACTCCTTCAAAAGTTAACTTTAATATCAAAGTTAACATTTATCAAAGTTTATTTAAATCGGTTAACCTACTTTTCAAAATGCAAACCAGCTCGTGAACAGTATGCAACAATTATAAAACAGTGAAAGTGTATTAAAGATGTTGAGGAATAAGAGATAGCGGGCCATTTCATGTGAGGTAAAGAAGATATTAAATGGAAGGGAAATTGGTTTGGTATACTCTGAGATGAGAGGTAGGAAGGAGAGGGTGAACAAAGTAGGGTAGGGATTAAGCTTAGTGTAATATAAGGTGGTTACTTAAGGTAGATGGTGAGGAAAAATTAATTTCAGAAAGGAGGAATGGAAGAGGGTTTCCGTCCTTGTTTAAGGCTCTGAAGGGCTTTCTCAGCTCCTTTCCCCTAATTATGTTGTTATTGTACTCAAACAGATTTGAGTAACATACTGTTTTTCTTGTTAACTTTGGCTTCGCAAGAGACTATTCTATGAAATATTTCTTGAATATGAAATTCAGTGAATTTCATAAATTAATATTTTCCAAGTAAACAACTTGTCCCGCTACAATATTCTTCATAAATATTGCTATAGATCCTAGATTCAAGTTTTGTTATTATTACATTTATTAGTCTTTAACCCTACTTCTGGCAAGTGACCGCTAGCGGTCACCTGCAGACCACGTATAGTTGGCAAGTGACCGCTAGCGGTCACCTGGACACACCCGCACTAATACGATTCTAATAAATCGTCTAACATACTTAGCGGTTTATATTTGATGTCTTTGGAATCGTAATGAAATGGTCTGTCTGTAGACATCATTTGTTGCTATATTTACGATAGCGGAATATTGGAATTGAACCGAACACAATAGGCTATAATTCACGTCAGCTGTATTTGACAACAACAACACTGTATCTGAATGTTTTGTTGGTTATTTGTGTTTATTGTTATTTTTACTTGGTTTGTTCTTTTGAAATCTGTTTTGTGAAGATAAATAATTGTTTTCTGATAAACTGAATATTATTTTAGTATAAAACAATTATACATCGATTATTTTTGTGTGAAAATAGCTATGTATTTGAATACCGTACATAATTTTATATACATAATATAATTATGTTTCAGTAGCATATTAGTGCTGCTCATATGATTGTGAAAATAAAAATATATATATTTGTGTATTTATCATATAATACATTATTATAAAAAAATTTTGAATTTATACCATCGCGACACCTAAAAATGAGCATTGGTATATATGTTTATGTTTTATAGAATAAATTTATTTTAGTTCTCAATATCCCATATAATGTATATATATTCTAAAACTAGATAAAATTTAAAGTCTCTAGGCTATCTTGAAAGCTAGAAAATATTACAATAACTCTGATTTATAGGTACGGTCCCACCCTTTTTTTTATTTGAAAATTTATATTTTTGAATTAAAAAAAAAAAATAAAAATAAAAGAGTGAGAATATTAAAACTTTTATTACATATTATTATAAACCATTTCTTTCTGAATATAAATATATATAACATTGCCTAAAAACTATAATAAATATAATTTTTATAAATTAATTACAAAACCCTTGCGCGACGCCCAAAAACAGCCTGCCAGTATAGGAAAAATGGGCTGCCAGAAGTAGGGTTAAAGAATAAATAAACAGTAATATGATGTATTGTATAGCTTTTTTTTAAATCAGCTATGTGTTAAAACATGTTGAATGGTGATTTACTTCAATACTTTAAAATCTCATATTATTGATGAAGCATGAATAAATCTTACTTTATTTTCGGATAATTAAACCTCCTGGATTTAATTTTTAAAGGAACTTCCTGACTGTCTCGTTTGAACATGAAATTATTTGTGAAATATAGAGACAATAACATATATGTTTGGCAATGAAATTAAGAAATAATGAGTTTTATTAATGTACCTAGTAAATATCATTAAGTTACTCTATTACATAAATGTAAATCCAATGAAACTAAAAGAAACTGAAGAAACAATTTGAGCATTTTGATATAAGCTCAATACCAACAGTAAATCCCATTTTTAAGGAGATGGTGGAAGACAAGTAACCTGCAAAAACTTAGTGTGCACTCCAGAAATCATATACTAAAAATTATGAATAAAATTTAATTATGCACTCTTAAAGGATTATCTGAAATTTGCACTTAAACATCAATTCAACATCACCACTTTCAATTGGAAAATTGACACGTAAGGGATACATATCCTCTGATAACACATTTAAGGCCTTTAATAATCGATATTTTGTGGTTGTAAAAATAACAACATACGTACATCGAAAAAACATTCGGGAGATTGATGGCCCTTAAACGTATCGATACTAAAACGATAGATGCAGAAGGTCGATTACAAAAAGTAAATATAGGAAAGTTTTAGCTATTGTTAAAAAAGATCTCCTTAAAATCGAATAGTTTATATTATAAGCAAACATATCAGGCAAGGGTGTGTTGGAAAATTATTACAAATAATCCTGTTTGGTGTTGTAAATATTCAATATCGTAAAAAATAAGTAAAATTATAAATAATGAAACTGTCTGTAACTTTGTCGCTAGTTTATCCAAATGGGAGGGTAACTGTAAATATAGTAAATTAACTACTCTTTGAAAAATATTTCTTTCGACGTTGGTGTGGACAAGTTTATATCTAGATTAACTTTTTGGACTTGACCAAACATGTTTACACAGCAAATTGTTGATTTACTGTATCCAAAGTGACAGATATGCAACACTATCGTAGTGTTCTTAGAGAACTTATAAATTATATTAAATTACCTTGTATTGTAATGGAGGAGAAAAGAAAATTATTTTTGTAGTCCTTCAGGTAAGTTGTTCATTTACTAAGACACAAATCCTAAATATATTGGTAGGTATGGAGTTGTAATTGAGTTAAATGCGAATGTTCTGTTTAATAACAAAACATAAAGTCCGAATTATCGTTAGAATATTAGTAGACCAACAGTCATGGAAAATACGGAACCCACAGCACCCGTGGATTACGAACCGTGTAAAATTAATTGGATTATATTCGCTTTTCAGACTCAGTTCTCTCCCTTAGACAGTGTTCTCACGTGAATCACACACTGCAGAGCGTTTTCCACGTGAATTTCATAAGAGGCCGAAGCTTACCAACCCCTGTCGTCCCTAAGGGTGTGAACAAAAGTGGGTCACGGTAGATGTGTAGGTCGCAGTCGACATCCATGTAAATCAAACACATTGTATCTTATGAGGTCACAACAAGTAAGTCGCGGCGGAGGTCTACCGCAATGCTCTCCTGGATGTTTACATCGATGCTTTTTAAAATCAAACTAGTTTGATTTTACATTGATGCCTATCTCGTGGTCTAGCAAGATGCTTCGCTGTGATTGGTCGTTCAAACCCCGTCCCCGTATCACGTCACTTCACCCTGCCCGCGAGGCACACTCGAACTACTCGAAAGTAGTACTGTCAGATCAGTTCTGTTCAAGTTGTCTGCTATTGTCTACGTCATCGAAATGAAAGAAGAACTTATTATTTCCATCCAGATTGTACCTGTGTTCTATAATAAGTACCACAGGCAACATAACAACCGACACGTGTTTATTTCGTGCACGGAAATTGTCTATTATACAGCTTACCAGTCACCCACCACTTAGTCACCGCAGAAATGTCGTCACTATCTTCACTCGAGTTACACAACATTGTAAACAAAACTATAATCCACTTAGAAGATGAAAAAAACATCACACTCCAGCAGCCCTCCTCACTCTGCGCTGTCGACATTCGACCGCGAGCTACACCTCCACCGCGACCCACTAGTTGTGTTCAGGGTCAGGAGGCTTATTCAGTATAGCTTGTCTGCGCTGTCGACATTCGACCGCGAGCTACACCTCCACCGCGACCCACTAGTTGTGTTCAGGGTCAGGAGGCTTATTCAGTATAGCTTGTCTGCGCTCGAAGCAGAGGCCACCACTATCGCATTCACCTTGAGTGGCCCGGAAGGATTCATCCTGCCATCCCGTCCACAGATGAAGCGCTGACTAGTCTTAGGACAACACCATCACTGCCACTAAGTCCATAGCTCATATGTTACACTATTTCGTCATTGAGTCACCCGATCGGGCCGGGACCCGGCATGGCCCTGGTGGTGAGGAACTTGCCTCGACTGATCTTTACTAGGGTAAAGGAGATACGATAACCGGAAGTCTTACCACGCGGTTGCCAGCTTAGGTGACCAGAGATACGACAGAAACAAATCATAAACCAATGCGAACCATGGTTATATCTCTTTACGAAAAACCGAAACTTCTATAGTAGTGTCCATTCCAATAGCAATAATTGAGTATATGCCATCCCCCGTGAGGAGTGGGCTTGTTTGTGTTGAAAACGCCTAACTTCACAATATTGTCCCTAAATATTTATAAGTGATTCTACCTGATGGTCTCACATTACATATGTTTACATTTAATATGAAAGGCATAACTAACATCAAGTTTAACTAGTTTAGCGAAGGGCGAGAAAAGTCTGAACTGAGCATTCAGCAAGAGTTATTAACATCCTTGTTAGGGAGGTCCTGGATTCACAATTTCCCTAGTGGTAGGCAGGTAACGTCTATCACATGCCTTCAGCGTCAAGTACTACTAGTAGATTGACGGAGGAGAATAGCCATTAGCTGTTCAAGTGTTCATAAGGTTTGTGGAAAAAGTGTTCCATTCACCAAGTGTTTCAAGTGGAATATTTATAATTTTTACTACTTTGCAATCCCTAATTAGAGTTCAACAAGATCCCCCTCATGGAAAGGAAGATGTATTATTTTTAAAGGAACAGTTTCGCTTAATTAACAAGTCCTTGTAATTTACTCAAATTATTCGTATTAGTCTAGGCAGGGCCTGTGTTGGAAGGGTAATTTAGGGAGGACAGATAGATTTTACCGGAAATGTGTCCGATACCACTCGAGAACAATAATGTTAGTTCCCACCTGACAGAAAAGTGTAACTTAGAGCTTGAAAACTTGAAATATTAATTCCTAAGTACAAACCACACTTTTTAACTTTTCTGGTCTGTAGCATAATAAATTAAAATTGTGGAAGAATACCTCTCTGAGTAAAAGGGTTCGTAATAAACTGTTTTCATGTTGTAGGATTAGTTATACTTAAAATTAACTACTTGTTATTTATTGATTAAAAATTCAATTTTTTGGAAAACTAATTGTTTGCTCTCAATATTTTCATATTTATTTATACCTATGACCTTACTATTCAAAGAAAAAAGTTAGTTAATGAATCATCCAATGCAGTTAGTATCAGAAAAATCATCCAAATGAAATTAGGGTTTTTTTTAATTTACACTAGAGCACTCCAGCTTCCAAATCATATCTGAATTGTTGTAATCGGTTATTTTAGTAAGCCTACGGATTTTTTCAAACATTTAAAATCCATTTTCTTATTCATAATAAGTTAGATACTTTTTTATGACGCATTTCAAAAGGCGAAAGATGAAATCATTTAAAAAAACTCTTCAAAAACGAGAAGTTTGGTCACCTAACTTCTGAGAAACAACCGGACAAAATTGACCGTTATTTACAGAAATTTGACAAAAAAATCATATGCTTTCACCTTAGTGTAAGTTGGTTGCCATTTTCAATCAATTTCTATTATATCTTTACTTCGTATAAAAAATCATAAATAAAACATAAAAAAATATTTTAAAACCATAACATTCATGAAAGTAGTGGTGGGAATAATCTAAGTCGCTCGCTGAAAAACTGATTTCAAGAGTTGAAATGCGTTTAAAAAATATGGATGTCTCAGCTTCTACCCTATCAATGTTGATAGTTATTTTAAATTTAGGGTGGCATGAGCTAAACACTCAAACTTATACTTATGCAACGTATTGAAGTTATTCTAAACATCTATAGCAAAACCAAACAAATAAAATGTTTTATTGATGAGAAAGAGCATTAAAAAACATGCACAGGACATTCAATGAAATATGCTTTTTTGTAAAAAAAAATATTATTTTAGGTACGTAAATAATACACGATTAAAATCTTAGCAGTTAAGAGACGCATCAACACTAACAAATGGCGGTATTACTGGGAAATGTAGTATGGACAATACAGCCCTAATGACTTCATGGGATTAATGCGTGCCATTACTACCCACCCCCTCATCGTTCATAACTAAGCAAACTAGGTGTTACACTGTGTCCAAGTCTAATGACGCTCTGAGGTTTCAGGGAAACACCGCCTACCACCTTGGCCTTTATAACTTGGCAAAATGGGTGTTATATTGATCCCAGGTCTAATAACAGCCCATGATTACAAGGTTTAACGTACACCTTCCATCACGTCCTTTATAGCTTATCAAACGAGTCATTACATATGTCCATATCTAATAAGGTCCTGAGATTACGAGGTCCTTACCCCGTAATCTCAGCCACCACCTGCTACCTCGTCACTCATAGAAGACATCTCAGCGTTACACTGTGGCTACCTCAAATTACTTCTTTGAATTACAGGGTAAAGCCACCACCAGCTACCTCGTCACTCATAGAAGACATCTCAGCGTTACACTGTGGCTACCTCAAATTACTTCTTTGAAATACAGGGTAAAGCCACCACCAGCTACCTCGTCACTCATAGAAGACATCTCAGCGTTACACTATGGCAACCTCAAATTACTTCTTTGAAATACAGGGTAAAGCCACCACCAGCTACCTCGTCATTCAATAAGACATCTCATACACTGTGACCACATCAAATTGCGTCCTTAGATTACAGGCTAAAGCCACTACCAGCTACCTCGTCACTCATAGAAGACAACTCAGTGTTACACTGTGGCAAAATCAAATTACGTACTTAGATTACAGGCTAAAGCCACTACCAGCTACCTCGTCACTCATAGAAGACAACTCGTGTTACACTGTGGCAACATCAAATTACGTACTTAGATTACAGGCTAAAGCCACTACCAGCTACTTCGTCACTCATAGAAGACAACTCAGTGTTACACTGTGGCAACATCAAATTACGTACTTAGATAACAGGCTAAAGCCACTACCAGCTACCCCGTCATTCATAGAAGACAACTCAGTGTTACACTGTGGCTATATCGAATTACGTCTTTAGATTACAGGCTAAAGCCACTACCAGCTACCTCGTCACTCATAGAAGACAGTTCAGTGTTACACTATGGCTACATAAAATTAAGTCCTTAGATTACAGGGAAAAGCGACTACCAGCTACCTCATCACTCATAGAAGACAACTCAGTGTTACACTATGGCTATATAAAATTAAGTACTTAGATTACAGGGAAAAGCGACTACCAGCTACCTCGTCACTCATAGAAGACAACTCAGTGTTACACTTAGGCTACATAAAATTAAGTCCTTAGATTACAGGGAAAAGCGACTACCAGCTACCTCGTCACTCATAGAAGACAACTCAGTGTTACACTTAGGCTATATAAAATTAGGTCCTTAGATTACAGGGAAAAGCGACTACCAGCTACCTCGTCACTCATAGAAGACAACTCAGTGTTACACTTAGGCTATATAAAATTAGGTCCTTAGATTACAGGGAAAAGCGACTACCAGCTACCTCGTCACTCATAGAAGACAACTCAGTGTTACACTTAGGCTATATAAAATTAAGTCCTTAGATTACAGGGAAAAGCGACTACCAGCTACCTCGTCACTCATAGAAGACAACTCAGTGTTACACTGTGGCAACATCAAATTACGTCCTTAGATTACAGGCTAAAGCCACTACCAGCTACCTCGTCACTCATAGAAGACAACTCGTGTTACACTGTGGCAACATCAAATTACGTCCTTAGATTACAGGCTAAAGCCACTACCAGCTACCTCGTCACTCATAGAAGACAGTTCAGTGTTACACTATGGCTACATAAAATTAAGTCCTTAGATTACAGGGAAAAGCGACTACCAGCTACCTCATCACTCATAGAAGACAACTCAGTGTTACACTATGGCTATATAAAATTAAGTACTTAGATTACAGGGAAAAGCGACTACCAGCTACCTCGTCACTCATAGAAGACAACTCAGTGTTACACTTAGGCTATATAAAATTAGGTCCTTAGATTACAGGGAAAAGCGACTACCAGCTACCTCGTCACTCATAGAAGACAACTCAGTGTTACACTTAGGCTATATAAAATTAAGTCCTTAGATTACAGGGAAAAGCGACTACCAGCTACCTCGTCACTCATAGAAGACAACTCAGTGTTACACTTAGGCTATATAAAATTAAGTCCTTAGATTACAGGGAAAAGCGACTACCAGCTACCTCGTCACTCATAGAAGACAACTCAGTGTTACACTGTGGCTATGTCAAATTACGTCCTTAGATTACAGGCTAAAGCCACTACCAGCTACCTCGTCACTCATAGAAGACAACTCAGTGTTACACTGTGGCAACATCAAATTACGTCCTTAGATTACAGGCTAAAGCCACTACCAGCTACCTCGTCACTCATAGAAGACAACTCAGTGTTACACTGTGGCAACATCAAATTAAGTCCTTAGATTACAGGGAAAAGCGACTACCAGCTTCGATGTTACAAAAATTAACGATGATGATACAATCGGTTATATACTCATGTGTGACACTCAGTTATCTTCCCTGCACAACATCTGAACCTTGACTAAGCTACCTTGTCATTCATAGAAGACAACTCAGTGTTACACTGTGGCTACATCAAATTAGATTACATGTAAAAGCCACTACCTGCTAGCTCGTCATTGATAGAACTCAAACCATCGTTACATTCTGGCTACATCCCGTGGTCATTATAAACTATGAGGTGGTGGATAGTGATGGAACTCATTATTTCCATGAAGTTATTAGGAATGCAGTTGATACGTCTCTTAGGTATCTATGAACGACGAGCTATCAGGTAGGAGCCTTACCACGTAATTTTAGGAAGTAATTTGACTTATAGAGTCGTATATATGCAAGTTAAGTTGGCAGACTCATAGAATCATCTGTACGTAAGGTAGTTGGATGACACAAAGCGTTGTCTGTACTTAAGATTAGTTGGCAGGCTCATATGTTGATCTGTATGCAAGGTTAGTTGGTTGACCCATAGAGTCGTCTGTACGCAAGGTAAGTTGGCAGACGCATAGAGTCATCTGTACGTAAGGTAAGTTGGCAGACTCATAGAGTCATCTGTACGTAAGGTAGTTGGAGGACACAAAGCGTCGTCTGTACTTAATGTAAGTTGGCAAACTCATAAATTCGCACTGGCTTTCTCGGTACTGGCCGGTGATGCTTTATATCAATAAACCATTATAAATACTCATTTCATTTTGAAATGCATATGTAATAATAATAATAAATCTTTATTTGTGTTTGACAACAAATTGTTGTATACAAAACGTCATATTGTGCTATAAATAAATCTAGATAAATATAAACATGACATTTGAAAACACACCACTCATTCTCTCATTCACATATACATTTTCCATATGCGTTCACACCTTCATTCATACTCTGGGAATTTCCGTCCCAACTTCGAGCCGAGATTAGCTCTCCCAGTTGTATTGGAGAAACTCCTTCACCGAGTAGAAGGCCTTTTGAGTAAAGAAACTCTTCAGTCTGACTTTTAGTGCCTGGGGCACTGGAACGTTTTTCATTGAGTCAGGTAGGCTGTTGATAAACGTAGCACCGGCCTGTGACGGTAAGCGCTCGAATATCGCCGTTCTGTGCTGTCCAATTCTACAATTAATTAATTGTCCCTGCCTCTGGTTCCGTACGTATGTTTGTCACTACCTCGCATAAGGCGACACTTGGATCACTGTGTCATTAACGTACAGATACACGAGGAAAACAATGATCTGACTGGATATTTCATAGGCCTCTTAGTTTCTAAGTATAATGCCCTCAAACTGTAGTGCACACAATTTATTGGGTTTCACAACCGATAGTAGGTAGGAATCCAAATTGTTGTTTTATGAGGAATGACCGATTGCTTTTACTGCAATAGTTTTACTGTCACCTCTTTTTTCTAGCCACTAAATTCTCTTTCTACAATCAGCCTTCTTGTGACCAAATTTATTGAAAAAAAAAAAACAATTGCAGGTATATGACAAACTTTCATTAAGCCTAGGTTTGATCTTGTTTGCCAAGACTTGTCTGTCTCTCTAGTCATAGGTTTAGCATAAATTTTGTGGTTTTACTGAAGCAATAAGCTAAATATTATTTAGACTTTCTCTGTTTTGCCACATTCCTGCACAGATCAATACGGATTCTTGATCCAGAACTCTACTTTTAAGAACAGGTAATGTCAGTAGCTTTTCATCTGCAATTGATATGTTTATAAGTATGATATTACATTCTGATATTTCTGAAATGGAACCGGTTGAAATAATTGTAGAATGATTACTTCCTTTGTCAAAGTATCAAAAAGGTATTTATATTTCCTTAGAAGTTAATACAAATTTAGAAAATTAGAAGTTAGGCTTTCTCTAGTCTTGAGAACCTTCAAGTTGCCCTTTTAGCATATACTGGCTTGCTAGAAATTGTCTTTCAAAACTAGCTTTTGAACATTGCCACATTTCATAAGCAATTTATTTATCTTATAAGTGTATTCTAAATAATTATCTGAAACTTTAGTAACTATTTTACTTTTGCAAACCGTGTCCTTTTCATTTGTTAATGGTTTCTTCTTTTAATTGCATACATTTCTTCAGTTATTCCTTCTAACTTGTATTGATAAAAAGGTTTATGAATTAAGGGTAACAGATCAATTTCATCCAACATTATTTACTTTCTGAATTTCAAAGAATGATAGTTTGTTGTTCCATCAAATAGAGGTACTTTGCATCTATCTTCTTCCATGATGAATAGTTTACTTATTCTAGAACAATGTGATCAATGGAACCTTCTTTGTGTGATTTTAATCAGCCTAATACCTTTATCCTGTAGACTGGGCCCAAAACCTGGTGTAATTTTAGTTAATTTTTGGCTTTATCATACTTCTAAATAAAATATAACCGATTCTTATTTAACAAAACCTTTTTACTTTGTAGACTAAAAGAACAACTTCAAGACTTCTTACAAATTCACTATTGCAATATAAACATATATTTTAAACATCTTATTAAAATTAATAAACAAATTTAAAATAGTACACATTTATATTTTTATATGTATGTAAAAATTGTACTCTCAACAGTTTAATTGAAATAAACCCGAAAACAGGCAAATTAACAAATCCTGAACAAGTTTTGTTCTGTCACTACAGTAGTTGTTTACCCTCGCCTTGCTACAGGATTACCGTATAAACAATATTGTTTTAGTATATTTATGGTGGCTTGCGTGCCAACCCCGTCCCCCTGCGCTTGTGAGGGGCAGCCTCGCTTGGAACTTTGCCTTTAGCCACTTTGTGCAACTTGGCCTACGGCTTCGCTGAGACATTTGGGCTGAGTCATATTGAATGTTGGTTTTTGGGACAGTGGTGCTCATATACACAGGATGTATATTAGACATCGAGAGAAAAATACCTTTAACGTGAAATCCCTCATGGGTGTGTCTCAAAAGTTTTCAATTCATTTCTTTTTTCTTTTTTTTACAGTTTATGATTAATTAAATAAATAAAATAAATACATAAGAATATTATTGAAACTTTGAAGGCCAGTGGGGTGGAGTCCTAGAGTCGGATCTAAAAAAAACTACACTATGATTCTTCCCGGGAGTGAAATCTACATCTTTTAACCCATACTAAGAACGGTATAATAATATAAATGGAATTGACATAAATGTATTGCATTCAGTAAAAAATATACCGTATGAAAGTTTGGTAAATATCCTAATATGAAATTAATTTGTATACAAACATTTCATACAGCATTTACATTTTGACTGAATGTAAAGTCAATTTCAGTAACCACTTTATCACCAAGAAATAAAATACAATATATGTTTATATAAACAATTACAAATAAGTTGCAGAAATCTTTACATCGCGTGTTTCTAATTTTTCTTTAATTAGTTTTGTTAGTAAACAAATCAAACTAAAACTCCTCGGTAGTTTTCCAAATTTTTCCAATTTCCTCCAGATTATTTTCAATTATTCTTTCCTGAGAAACACCCTACAAAAAATTAGAAAACTTTAAAAAAAGACGAAGAAAATCTGTTAAGCCGTTGTCGATTGATGGAATGTCAACGATTTAAGGTACTCATTTTGATATATTAATATTTCTTTTGTAAGGTGATAACTTACTCCCCGAGTTATTCACGATAAAATGTGAAATATTGAAAAACAACAAATTTCTTTAATAGATGTTCATGCTAAAAGCGATAAAAAAATAAATAATCCGAATAAAATAGTAGCTAATTTAAAACCAAAGAGATTAGTGTTTTATGACGTTTGTAAGCCCAATACGAATCGAGTCGTTGCTCGTTGAAGGACGCTATTTATCTAGGAACCCGAAATTTGAAACATTCAACCTAAAATAACTTGAAAACCATAAGATTTTCTGGGGAAATCAAGAAAAATTTTTAAAGTATTTAATCAAAAATTTTAACAAGCACTAGTAAATGTGTTTTCCACAAAAACTCACTTATAATAAAAATTAAGTTAGTTATTTTTTTGTGGTTGAAAATCTAACTAATATATGATACCCTCAGCATTTCCACTTCAAACTCAAATTTGTCGTAACCCACCTACAATTTACTTTATTTAGGTATTATTAGTATTAACTCGCTTCGCTCGTTGGAGGCTTCACCCCAAAATCTTCTTGTGATTCAATAGTTACTCAGGTCACGGGTGCTTTCATAATGATAATGGGTGGCTACCAAAGTTGATTACCAGGAGCTTTCCAAGTTGATCACAGGCTACACAAGATTATTACGGGTTGTTACCAATATGGATCACGGAGGACCATAAAAGATCATCATGGGGCTACCTAAGTGGTTGACGACCGTTTAACCTAATCGATCATGGATGCTTCCAAGATGATCACGGTCGATTAACAAAATTGACCACAGGGGGTTCCCAACATGATCACGGGTTCTACGCAAGTTGGTCATGGGGGTCTGCCAATGTTGATCACAAAGTCTAACCAAGGTCATCACCGGGGTTTGCGTAAGTTGATGACAAGGGCTGGTAAACGGAAAGGTCACCGTAAATAGTGTGCAAGGTTTTAAGTATCCAGCATATTTTAATCATGCTGAAATAAGTGATTATTTTCTAAAATATCAAATTTTTTTCGACAAAAAACAAAACTTTACCGACATTTTGTAAAGGTAGTTTATACAGCATGGAGGTATATAACTATTTCCAATATTAAAACGGGTGGCTACCGAAGATAATCACCAAGGGCTTTTCGAGTTGATCACAAGCTACCAAGATGACCAAGAGTGGTTACCAAAGTGGATCACGGGGAATCCAAAATCATCACGGTGAGCCTGAGAGGTTGACGATCGGCTACCCTAGTTGATCGAGGGGGCTATATAAGTTGATCACGGGGTGCTAGTAAAGTTGACCATTGGGGCTACCCAAGATGATAACTGGTGATTACCCGCTAGTTGATCACAGAAGGCTCCCAACATGATCACCAGGGGGGAGGGTGTCTAACCAAGATAAGTGGTTAACTAAGTTTTTGACGGGATACTACCGACGTTGATCTCAGAGACTGGTTAGTAGAGTGGTAAACGTAAATAGTGTGCAAGGTTTTAAGATTCCAGCTTGTTTTAATCATGCTTAAATAGAAGGATATATATATATTTAAAATCACACTTTTGTGAGGACGCTGTTGAATATACAGCATAGAAGTTTATAAACATTCTTTTAGTAAACATTATTGTGAATTAAACAACGCCATTTTATGTCTTATAAACGAAATATCGCAACTACAGAAAAACAAATTCTTCAAAAGTACACGAAAGTCAGCATTTTCATATATATATATATATATATTGAATTTTTTGTTTGTTTTGAAAGGTGAAATATCAAATCAAATATAAAAATATTTAAATAGTCTGTAGGGTTTATTCTTTCCAACTTATTTTATTTATACTTAAATCGGAGGAACTATTCTATAAAATCACGTGCTTTTGACAAGCACGCTATTTTGACTTTTTTTGGGGGTTAAAAATTAAAAATTTTTCGGAATTTTCTCGTCGGTTGCTCGGTAAAAGCTACAAGTGTGCCAAATTTCAAGTTTCTAGCTCATCAGGAAGTGTGTAAGAATTAGTATACGTGAGTCAGTGAGGAGTGAGTGAGTGAGTTACACATTCGGCTTTATAGATATTAGATAAAGTAATTTGATATGCGAGGAATGCATATTTAAAAAAAATAATTGATTAAAATACAAGAATTATTTACGTTTTTTAAACTAGTAACATAATATTTCAACTAAGCTATAACAGAAAATTAAGAATGCAATTTTCTAATTTATTATTTTATTTCATTCGTAAGTAGTCTTTCTTACATAATATATCAGACACAATTTTAAAAGATTTAAATAAATTAAGTTGCATTATTTTAATGATAGTCATTGTTATAAATGGAACATGTTAGAGCTTTAAGGTAAGGGAAGATTGTGATTGGCTGGGAAGGCAATTTCACCAGAAATCCCCGGTATTAGAGGGTCTCTGTCTCACAGGCTGGACTACTCTCAGCTTACTATAATATTTAAATGGAGCTTTGAAGAATTTATCTGAGAACGTATAACAGAAACTGGTGTTTACAGATATAAAGGTTGAAAAGTTCATTGACCAAAGATACAATTCATATTTTTTAGTGTATTTAAAAAGTATTTTATTTATTTGATTTTTGAACGTTAATGCGTAATGTCACATTTTTCAATTAATACATTATCACCATTATTCTTCATCGAGAAAAATATTTTCAGTAATTTTACTATAAATTATTTTTTAAAAAGCAATCAGTTGATCTTTTGAAGCTTCGTTTCGGAAATTAATTATTTTTATTAGTTAATCTAAGATTCATTATCTTTAAACACTAGTACACCGGGGCTACTTCTAAGTGGACTAAATTATTCTTGGATCGGAACCAAACTTATAAACATATGTAGTCAGCCTTGATTATATTGATGTTTTTATTATTTAGATGCTGATCGTTGAAATATGGTTCAGTATAACTTTGTTGTAGTCAGAATAAACGGCGAATATGGCCTACCTTTCTTTATAAATGAAACCAAAGTTATTCCTCGTCATAAACACTACCAATGTTCGTAGTTATTTAATTAATTATCAAAGTTTCATAACTAATTAAATCAATTTTTTAGATGAAATTCATATTCTCAAAATGAAAACTGAAAATTAAACTGCTTTATTAAACGATTAATGCAAAAATATTACATTTATTTTTATAAAAAGAAAAAATTACAAAAGAGGAATTAAATAGTCTGTTTAGTGTTGTAATGTTAAGAAAATGAATGCTTATGTAAAATAAGACATTATTATATTTGGTTGAAAACTAGATATTTATGCGATTTAAAAGCATAATTTGTATTATTTGTCATTAACCTAAAAGAAAAGCAACATTTTTATTAAAACCATACAAAATATGCTTTATTAACTGTTTTCATATTTGATATAGTATTTCCAATTTGACGTATATCATGATGTATGTGTTAACATTATTGTTTTTGTTAAAATATTAGCTTTACTGGGTACTCATTTTCTAAACACCTTATAAAAATATTTAGAAAAAAGTAAAGTATAATTAAAATTAATTTTAAAGTTGAGAAAACGTTCTCAGTTGTTATTCCATTATAATTTGTGTACCTGTGTATTATATTGTTGCATTAATAATATAGCAGTCTCAATGTTGAGCCTTCATTTTGTTACCTAATTTATCTTCTCAATAAGTTATTTCTAGCAATAAACTGATATGTTCTTAAATAATACAAATAATGGTGTATTTACAACCTTGGAAATGTATTAGTGATGTTAAGAGATCGAATATATTTTCTTCTAATGTTATTACATTTCCTATTTATAAAGTCGTAACCTTTATTATCTGTAACTACTTCTTTCATTTTGTTTGAACTCATAGAAGAGGTTATTTTAAAGGTAATAAATAAATCTGTATATTATTTCAGCTTTATTAAAACTTAAGGAAATACATATTTATTTAGTTTTCATGTTATACTTTTTTTATCATTGTGTCCTTTAAGTTTGATATATCATTTAATATTATTCGTAATATTCTCATTATTATTTTGAATCGAGACGTAAGTATATTCCTTAAAATAATTTTCTTAAAAAAGGTTACGATTGGTACAATAACAGCTGACAGTTTTTTAGACAATGGACATTATTACAGTGGAGTATTTTCAAGCTCTTATTGAATTTACAGTTAATGTACATAAAATGGCTTACTTGGAAATTTCATATTTTATTTTGAGGCAATGTTGATTGTTAGTTAGATTATATAAAATTTGGAAATACATTGTTATTTATATTTACACTCCCTGAAAGTAGAATAATTTCGTAGTTTTATTGATAACCGTTGATATTAATCGGAAAAAACAATAAATATTAAAGTGTGACGAAGTTACGACTCGTGCAGTAAACCAAACCCTATCCCCCTCACCCCGATGTTTTATGACACTATAAAAGCAGCTTCTAAAGTCCCTCGCTAAGCCCTGTTTGTTTGCTGCCAACCGATGAGTTGGTTTTGGCTTCCAGACCGCTCTCTTTCCATGAGAGGCTTTATTTAAAATACGTGTAATGAATTGAAACAAAAACGATAAATTTAACTATAGTTGTACCTGTTTCCATTTTATAAGATTTAAACATAACATTTAGAAAGAAACAGTGATAACTCAGTAAATTTATAATTTTCGTTTAAATTAATTTCATATTAATGAAGTTATATCAAAGCAAACGAAAAAAACACAAAAAACAAGTGCAGTATTTTTGGTTACTCACTGAAATAGCAGGAGATGATTTGGAGGTTTTAATGGCTCAAAAATTGATTTATGGTGTGATGTTTATATTGTTAACTTATTGCCACTTCACACAATAATTAATTACTGTTAAATGAACAAAGAATCTATTGGTATTATATATGTATGTATATTTTATTACTTGAAGATTTTAATAAAATAAATCACGTTTTCTTACAAGAAGGGTACTAAAGTATGCTGTAGGATGAAATTGAGTTCTGAAATATGAATTTAATACTCTGTTGGACCAACACTGTGTGTAATCGAGTTTGACGGTTGTCTACTAAGAAACTAAGAGGCTTATGACAAGTTATATACACCATTATTTTCCTCGTGTCATTGAACATATTGGATTTGAAAATTATAAGTTTATACAAATGTTATTATAATTTGGAACAAAACTGTTCTGAAATTTTAACCAGTTTTCACTGTATATTATCTTAACACTTTTATTACTAAAAAATCGTTAATATTTCGCATTTATATTTCAATGCGTGGTTGATAGGAATTCTCTTTACAAGTTTTATAGATTATTAATTTAAAATTTTCAATAAAAAGGTC
This sequence comes from Stictocephala bisonia, assembly GCA_035578905.1. Lineage (NCBI taxonomy): Eukaryota > Metazoa > Arthropoda > Insecta > Hemiptera > Membracidae > Stictocephala > Stictocephala bisonia. Next base: position 1,689,966 of record JAQJVL010000073.1, on the reverse strand, counting down.
TTATAAACTTCTTGAAATCAATATCTTTAAACGTTTTCTTAGCTTCCAGATATCGTAAAATTAATTATTGGTCACGGTATAACTAATATGTAATATGTAATTACGATAGACAACTATTATATGCGTAAGTTTCGCATTGATTTAAAATTGGTGAGTTTAAAGTTATTTTAAATAGATTTGAACCATTTTAAAATTCACGTGGCATAATGTACAATGAGACGAGGAAACAATGGTGTTATTGGATTTTTCATGGCTTTTCTTAGTAAGTATCAAGGAAGTAAACAACCTTCAAACTCAGTATACATAATTTCTGTGCCGACAGAAGTTTCCTTTTTCTAAGTTAAACCATTAGAATCGTTATTCATTACTTAGGAGAATTGTCTGTGCACCTATATATTCCTACTCGTTAGGTGTATTCTCGATGGAAGTGTGTGGTGTTAGTATGTTAGTGTATCCTTCAGTGTTGAACTGTGATTTTGTGAATTCAGTGTGGTGAGAGAAATAGAGGAGAGGCGATGTTAATAGTGAGCCATGTGTTGGATTAGATTGTTCAGGGGTTTTATTCCATTCATTAACCTTTTTACCTTTCAGGAAACGAGTTCTGTGCCGATTCCTTTTTATGAATAACTTGTTTGTGGAAATGATTAATAACCTTTGCAGACAATAGTGACGTAAAATATTTAAAGGTAGATTAAACTTGAGTAACAACACCGTATAGTGACCATCACTTTAAACCACGTATACAGATAAGAACTGAATCTTTCCCACATGAATGCAAATATAATACATATAAAAAAATAAAACAATATACACTTTAATGTTTTGTATGGTGTAATTAACTGTGGGACCTCAGTGACCAAGCTGGTGTGGAGCCTAACAGTTAATGGCCTCCAACTTTTCTTCTCCATTACCCTCTCGGGGGACAGCACGTTACCACCGGCTGGTTTACTCACGATTAACCTTGTATTATCTAACATATCTTAAGTTTTACAATATGAAAGGGTTAAACATTATTTAATTTGAACATGGCAAAATTAAGCTTAAGCATTAAAAATTATGATTTCTTTAATTTTAAAGTTCTTGAACCCATACCATATGATTAATTAAGTTTATATAAAAATAAATCAATGAAATATAATGTCCTATTAAAGAAATAAATACCAAATATGTTACGTTTCCTACAGATATCAATGTACTAAAAGAAAAATCAAATGCATTAAGTGAAAAGTTGAATGTTATAATGAATGCCAAATTTTATAATTAAGAAAACTTCTTTCAGCATTAAGAAATATTAAGAAGTCAAAAAGCAAGCCACAATGTTTCCTCTCCAACGCAATGCTTTATTACAGCATATATAACATTAGCTTTCTACTTGATATGGCGTGGAACTAATTTTTAAATAAACAGAACAGAATACATTTTTGTAAGTACAATTTTGTCAAGTGAAAATTTAAAGATGAGATTAATTGTATTCCAACGTACAGTTATATTTTTTTCTTGTTATTTTAAGTTACGTTAAGTTTTTTACAAATCATAAACGTTATTCAAATTTTCAGATGATTTTTGTTAATATCTTGTTGAAACGTTAAACAGTGGTTTAACTACTCAATAAATTGTCGCACTGTAATGGTATTTAGCTGTAAGTAGTACAAGTTTCATTGTAGCCCTGCTTACATTTGTTATTAATACAAGTTTCATTGTAGCCCTGCTTACATTTGTTATTAGTCCAAGTTTCATTGTAGCCCTGCGTACAGTTGTTATTAGTCCAAGTTTCATTGTAGCCCTGCTTACGGTTGTTATTAGTCCAAGTTTCATTGTAGTCCTCCTTACAGTTGTTATTAATACAAGTTTCATTGTAGCCCTGCGTACAGTTGTTATTAATACAAGTTTCATTGCAGCTCTACTTACATTTGTTATTAGTACAAGTTTCATTGTAGCCCTGCTTACAGTTGTTGTTAATACAAGTTTCATTGTTGCCCTGCTTACAGTTGTTATTAGTACAAGTTTCATTGTAGCTCTCCGTACATTTGTTATTAGTCCAAGTTTCATTGTAGTCCTCCTTACAGTTGTTATTAATACAAGTTTCATTGTAGCCCTGCGTACAGTTGTTATTAGTCCAAGTTTCATTGTAGTCGTCCTTACAGTTGTTATTAATACAAGTGTCATTGTAGCCCTGCGTACAGTTGTTATTAATACAAGTTTCATTGAAGCCCTGCGTACATTTGTTATTAGTCCAAGTTTCATTGTAGTCGTCCTTACAGTTGTTATTAATACAAGTGTCATTGTAGCCCTGCGTACAGTTGTTATTAATACAAGTTTCATTGTAGCTCTGCTTACAGTTGTTATCAGTACAATTTTCATTGTACCCTTCTTACAGTTGTTATTAGTACAAGTTTCATTGTAGCCCTGCTTACAGTTGTTATTAATACAAGTGTCATTGTAGCCCTGCGTACAGTTGTTATTAATACAAGTTTCATTGTAGCTCTGCTTACAGTTGTTATCAGTACAATTTTCACTGTACCCTTCTTACAGTTGTTATCAGTACAATTTTCATTGTACCCTTCTTACATTTGTTATTAATACAAGTTTCATTGTAGCCCTGCTTACAGTTGTTATTAATATAAATCTTTACATATCCAATGAGGCGTTGCTGCCAATATTCTAATAATTGTAAACTGATAATTTTAAAAAAGGTTTAATTCATTTCTAAGGCAAAAAAAAAAACACGTGATGTTGCATATAATTTTATTTAAGTGAACAACAGTTAATATTGTAGTATTTTATAGAGAAACGAAGAAAGGTCAGAACACTTTATAATTCTAAGATTTAATTGGAAAAGTTAACAATTATAGAAGGTCAGTCTTATTAAGGGTTAGGAAAGAGCAGAAAATAGAAGTTGAAAAAGATAACTAATTTTAAGAGTAGTAAAAATATTGTTATATTTAACTTATAAATACGTACGAGTACAGTCTAATATATAAATACGTACGAGTACAGTCTAATATATACATAGGTCATTGGACTTGACTATCACATTGCATTTATTTAGAACCATCATCTACAGTATATCCAATAATCTGGCTCAAATCCAAAATTTAGAACTTTTTACTTTCAAGGAAGTATAGCTTAAAAATTAGATAAATTAAAGCATGCTTCTTGGGTCACAGTAACAATGCTTAGTTTACTTTTGTAACAATAAACAAAAATTCAGTAGTTTTTTGACCCCAGAAAATTCAACTTCTAGAATTTTTAAACATGAATAACTCGGCTAATAGAACATGCTTACCAACAGCCACTAAACAGAGAAAATTGATATTTAAGTATAACACTGCATTTTTGCAGATAATACAAAACTTTTAACTTTACCAAATAATTTCATCAAGCTTATTACATGTGAAAACTATTTTTTTAATCGTAAAAACCTGTAACATGAAGTGTTCTAGCAGCAAATATGTTTTTGTTATTACTTACATAAGTTCCATCATTGTAAAACATTTCGAACGGGTAAAAAAATAATATTCACTATCAATATTAAACATCAAAGAATTGCTTATATTAATTAGTTATGTTCATAATTGGCTTCCTATTATTAATGCACATTATTATCAAGAGTAAATAAAAATGTTGACTTTTAATACAAGGTGTTAATAGCAATTACCATGACATGATTGATAGTCTGGACTGTATAGAGATGAATAGGTCAAACTCGCTCACAAAGAGTTGTTCTGTGTACTAGACTTACTCTACTCCAGTTAATGGCAATTACCATGACATGATTGATAGTCTGGACTGTATAGAGATGAATAGGTCAAACTCGCTCACAAAGAGTTGTTCTGTTTACTAGACTTACTCTACTCCAGTTAATAGCAATTACCATGACATGATTGATAGTCTGGACTGTATAGAGATGAATAGGTCAAACTCGCTCACAAAGAGTTGTTCTGTTTACTAGACTTACTCTACTCAAGTTAATAGCAATTACCATGACATGATTGATAGTCTGGACTGTATAGAGATGAATAGGTCAAACTCGCTCACAAAGAGTTGTTCTGTGTACTAGACTTACTCTATTCCAGTTAATAGCAATTACCATGACATGATTGATAGTCTGGACTGTATAGAGATGAACAGGTCAAACTCGCTCACAAAGAGTTGTTCTGTTTACTAGACTTACTCTACTCCAGTTAATAGCAATTACCATGACATGATTGATAGTCTGGACTGTATAGAGATGAATAGGTCAAACTCGCTCACAAAGAGTTGTTCTGTTTACTAGACTTACTCTACTCCAGTTAATAGCAATTACCATGACATGATTGATAGTCTGGACTGTATAGAGATGAATAGGTCAAACTCGCTCACAAAGAGTTGTTCCAATTACCATGACATGATTGATAGTCTGGACTGTATAGAGATGAATAGGTCAAACTCGCTCACAAAGAGTTGTTCTGTTTACTAGACTTTCTCTACTCCAGTTAATGTGAACCCTATATGGTTCATAGTTAGTTCTGAGGAATGTTAAACAAGTTGATAATTCTATATAAGTTTCATTTGGTCTGAACAGTTTATGATCGGTCGGCCAAATATTACGCTGTGTGCTTTAGCATTATTAGATTCATTTGTTGTAATTTTTTTAATAACAATGGAATCGATCCGTTAAACAAACGAGTCAACCTTGAAGCAACAGTAATCCCGTTCAAAATGTTCCCTTTTGGATTAGTTTAAAAACATGGCGATATAAGAACTTTGTTACCCCGTTAAAGTGAAACAATTAAATCAAAAATTAAATTTATATACAAAGAATAACAAGTTTGATAAAAACAGTTTTAAATCATTAAAATACTTCTAAAATTCTAATTCTATTGAATCTTTATTTAGGGTATTCTTTGTTTTGTCACACAATGTTAATTTTTCTGTACATGTTAAATATTCAAGAAAACATACCTATTATTAGAATAACACTTTAATATAGCTTTGGTAACAAAAAAATTATTTCAGATTACATACTTGCGTTAAGATAATATACAGGTTTGGTTCATACTGATAATGAGTTCAACTAAATTATTATTTGAATTTGAACATTTTTTTATAATTCATACTAACAAAATTAAAAAGTCCTTCCTAATTATCTCTTTCGTGCTCAATAGTTTGGTGAATATGTTGAGCGTCAAGCTACACGCTACGCCTGCCTGCAGGCATCTATTCTAATATACACTAAACACTCACTTCACATCTCTAAACACACGTCTCTATTTAAATGTCAACCTTTCTCTTTTAAAATTGTTTTAAAAATAAATAAGTTAATATTGCAACAGTTTTTTATATTGTTTTAACCAAACATGAGGGATATTAGCTCATTGTTTTGTTTTGCTTTTTTAAATAGAATCGCTGCCAATTTATTGTAGGCTAACGTTATAAATCAATTTACAGTTTGTTTTGAACAAACACTAATTTGGAAGCGCGTCAAAAATCGTATTCCATTCTTCATGGGACCAATTTAATATTTTCAGAACAAGTAAGAATATAGCTCAATTTCAGTTTCTTTGGAGCGTTTCATCAGCTGATTTAAACGATTTAAATTTAAACAAATTATTTTCTTTTTTGGTTTTTAAATTTTTATTTCATCAAGTTTTTGAAATTAGAATATTTTTAAGTACATGTATATCCGACATTAAAATAAAAAACAAAAATACGGCAAGTAATCAACATTCTCTATTTCAACACGTATAATACGACAATGAAACAACATTGTAACGGGAAAACTATTTTCAGTTTAACTGTGCGATATTGATGTTACGGAGGACAGTCACAAGTTTGCTGACCACTCCAGCCCCACCTTAATATTTATAATGTATACATGCATACAAAACACACTCTGCCCTCAATACGGTACAATATTGATTTTGAATTTATTATTTTAATATACTATGTAATATATACTATCTAGGATAGTTCAATTTGACTATAAGTTGCATAATAGGACTCCTAAATTATAAGTTTTAACTCTGAATTTCACTTGAAATGTGGTATTATATATTTTTACAATATACAGAAAGTGTGGCATAAATTGTATACCATTTTACAATTTGTATACGTATATAATGTTAAAATGTACTTATAAGAACGTTATATACTATACATTTCTTGCTCATTAAGGTGCAATAATTATTCTTAGAAACACCTCAAGTTTTAAGAAAACATGCCCACTTGATGACATATATTTTTTAGGAGAAGTTGGTTGAAGTTTAAGTTAAAAAGTTTTGTTTAAAATAGACTAGTTAAACATTGAATAGACTCAATAATGGCACCCTTAATTATTTTACATAATAAATATAAATAAATATCACAGAAAATAAGTAATCTAGGGATTATATGAAAATAATTGCATTTTATTTGAGTGAAACTAAAGTATGTACGTCGGTTTACAAACTCCTGATCATGTACGTTACAAGATAAGAGCATCTGGTATAAATAATAGAATGCTTTAAGGTACTCAAAATATATAAAGCCCCTCCCATCAATAAGGGGTATACGTAAAGCCGTCAAATACATACACAGTTGAAACTTGATTCGCATATGTAGCCATCAATATGTAACTCCATAGACATGGATGTATTTGTGATATGTAAATTACACATGGAATAAATCATTACTTCAGTAGAGTGGAGCTGAACCCTGACTTGTGATATTTTACGAGAACTGCTTGAGTATTTTGAAATTTCTTAAGTATACAAAAACGAAATTTTTGTTTCTTAAAATGTATCTTATTAAAATACTGAGATTTAATTTTTTTCAGCTGAAAAATAAACAGAAACTCTTACCACGTGGCTGGATTGTTGGGGCTCTGCTCTTGCATTTTATTTTAAACCGTTCCTAGTTCATAGGAGAGGAAGTGATATGTTAATGTGTTGTAACGAAACTAAATTAGGGAATAGACAGACTTAACAAGTATTACTTTCACATGCAAGTGTTTACGAAGTACAAAGGGATCACTTCGCTAGAACGCTAGTGTCTTTACAGCCAAATTGATTGTTTCTAACATTAGTCATATCCTACGTCAACTAACATTAATTAACAACGGTTCAATATGCGACATAATACATCGCTATTAATTTAAAAATAGCATTTTATCTTATATACCAATGCATAAAAGACTTGCCACAAAAATAAATGCTTTTTAGCTCACAGGAATATGTATATGGAAAATATACAGCAGAATATGTGTATATAAACAGAGCGTCATATAGGCAAGTATACAAAAGCTACACAAAAGCTATTAGCTAAGTAATAACAGACTAAACAGCAGTGTTTAAGATAATTGTTAGGCCTTTGGCGAGGTTTTTGAGGCAACCCCTTATAAAGCACATAAATAATGTAAAAAAAAACATTCCTTGAACATTTAACTAGATTCTATTGCGAACATATCAAAATACATACAAAATTATCTTCATAACTGCTTTAAGAAAGACAAAATTATAGCTCAAAGCTTTTGTATGTATAACATTTTTAGGCCTTGAATTTGGAGATATACTAAAAAATGGTTATATATAAATATTTAAGGAAAAATATACTACAGATAATATTATTTGACAACAACTACTGTTCATTCTAGATATAAAATAGCATGGATGATAGGTAAATTGGAGCATGAATGTAATGTGCATGAATATCACATTCATGTTCAAGTGTGCAATGCCTATAAACTGAGAATATAGGACTTACAATAGTTTATATATGTTTATTAATTATCAATTTTAAATAAATATACAACAATTGTCAATCCCAGAGTTTGTGCTTTTTTATTATAAGCTCAGATATTTGTAATCAATCATAAATAACAAATCTGCTCTCTTCAAATTGGCTAGGGATCAACTGCAGCAGTTCTTAAAAATGAAATGAAGAAATAACTAATCAATAATATCTAAGGATGACAATAAGTAACTCTGGAGAAGTATTACAGCTTCGTGGCAGCTCAGTTGGAAATTAAAGTATAATTGAAATGGAACCAAAATGTGTTAGCATTCATTATTACATTAAGTAGTTTAAAACACACTCTACAGTACGTTTATTATTTAGAATATAACTGATATTGTTTCTTAGCTTACTTTTTTATCAAAGTGGTCAGGCAATGTATAACATTTTCAACAACAAAGACGTACAGCCTAAAAATACGTTACAACCTCAATGTCGTATAAAGTCTGCTACCAGAATAACACATATATGAATACTTAAGGCCTATCAAAAAGAAGGGTTTGGAAACTGTAAATGAGTTTATTGGAAGAACGACAGTATATTTACGTTTCATGTAGCACGACTCACTCCTTAGGGTAGAAGAAATGCTGCACACTGTGCATGTTATAACTAACTTGAAGGCCTTGAGATCTCTCATCATTGACTCAATGTGGAACAAATAGCTTGTTTATATATAAACCTCCCTCTCGCTTTGGTCACGTGACATGGCGCTGATATACTGATAGCTTCGGCTCAAGTCGCACCACTCACACCTGGGTTTCTGCTATCGCACCACTGGCCTCGCAGAAGAAGTAGAAGCACTGGAAGGATGAGCTGAGAGGCTTTAGAATGTATTGGTTGGCCTTGGCGACAGTCTGTCGACGGCGATCCCTCTGGGGTCTACGCATCAGGCGGATCGGTGGAGGTGGCGGTGGACTGTCCTGGAAACAGGATTTGACAACAGTCATAAAAACAGAAACCACAAGGCACTCATTTAAAAACAAATAATTACTAAACTTAGTTATTTTGTGCAGAAATGTGCATATACAGCATTTGAAATTGACAGTCAACCGTTTACACGAAGGTGTGAATACACAGGATTTAAGGCTTAAGATTCACGTGACATGCTTTATAGGATGTGTTGTGTTAACAGATCTTCATTCCCTTCTTTGTTTCTCCTTCATTTATAAGGTTTCTAATTATATGCTTTTTTAAGATTTGTTTAGTGTCAATAGTAATATATTTTTACTTAGCACAATGTTTACATCACTATAAACATAGTCAAAATAAATTGCCATTTACTTTTAGTCTGGTGAAATTAATTCTTTTTTTGTCATAAAGAAAGAAAAAAAATGTAAGCTAACTTCTTGTAGACGTTGTTTACAGGCAACCCCAGAGCCTACAAATGTCCCTAAACCCATCCTTCTGCAACACGCTAAAAATAAAACTGTCTATTTTTAAAATATATTTTGAAATTCTTACAGTTCTCAAAAGGTTTGCACTAAATAATTATGGTATGGGACGTAAAATGGGACTCTCAATAAGAACCCTAAATAAAATTGTATTACCTCACTAAATCAATAAAATCACAAGTAAATTTAAGTAAGTAGTGTACATAAAAAATTACCATTTCATTTTAATCGTTTTTCCGGACACTAGATTTTATAACTTTTTTCAATAATATAAATTAACAAATTATCGTGTAAAAATGTTTAGTCGATTTACTCCTAATTGTGTGTGCTGTTTGAACACATTAATAAATCCCTTCTTGCTGTATATGAAGGTCATAGGTATAAACAAAAGGGTTCATAAAATCTATGACGAAAATTAGTTTTCCTTTTTTTGTTTGTTTGTTATTAATTAATAAATAACAAACAAAAAAACAAATAAACAACAATAGTTGTTTTTAGCTTTTATTACTAGTCCTATCTCGTGTAAAATTCAATTACGAAACGTTTTATTGTGAGAGTTTCCCTCATACAGTTGCAATGTATAAAGGTAACAGTGCACTTTTCCGTCAGATGGAAACCAACATTGTTGTCCCGTAAGAACAAAATGTCACGACAGATGCTGCCTGGGCTGGATACTACAGTATAACACCATACTAATATTTAATCCTAAATCAATAATAATACAAATTAACAAAAAATGAAACCGTCACAGTCAGTCACTGATTAAATTTATTGCGATATTGTCAAAAATTGCTGACAAATTTGACAGCAATTAATTTTTCATCGAGTCTCTCGAGTTTCGCAAATAACACTGACGCAGCAGGAATAACACCAAAGAAAAGATTAAATGAGGTTGTATTCCATCAAGGGAAGTTAATAGTAAGAATCTTCCAGAAACTCTCAACCTGGGGACCAGTTCAATAATGTTATTTTCAATTTTGTGCAGGGATAAAATTGGGAAGTTTAGTGTCATATACATATATTATGTAGTGAAATACCACTGTTCACCAACCTCTGCTCACAAAACATGGAGGTTCTCACAGGACTTGGACTTTCCGTCAGTGAGGCACATTTTGTGCAGGATTTCTCGGGCGATGTTGAGTGACAGCGACGTCTTGGAGCCGTGGAGCCGTTTCACCCCCCTTCGGGCGCGCTTCTTGTCTCGTGTCTCTCGCAGTCGGATCTGCTTCAGCACCCCAACCAACAGCTCGTCCACGTTGTGTTGTATTCCACTGGAGGTCTCGATAAACTTACAGTCTCGAGACGCTGCTAGGGCTTTTCCCTCTAAAAATGCATGTTTACGACTTAACATAGGGAAATTCATACAAAAATATTGCCAAGATAGTGCGAACTAACCATCAATATTTTAACTTAGTATTAGAAAATTAAACTCTCCTGTTAATTCGTCCTTACAGCTAATAGATTTCTTAGTAGCTCTAGTAGCAATGGTTTCGATTATTCACAGATACAAATAAATAATTGGAAATTGTAGTATTTTGTTTCTTATAAAAGAAAAAATTGTTAATAACAATTTGCATTAAATAAATTTATAATTTAATGTATCACAGTTAAAACATCGCCTATTTAAGTACAAAGTAAAATTATATCTTATTTCCTTATCAATGTATTAGTATTAAACCTTATACTCTAGTTTGATATTAGCCTGTAATATTATTATCTTATCAACAACTAAATGTAATATCATCTATCTACTAGGATAAAAATTATCCTCACTATCACTTATTAGATTAAGAGATTGTAAGTAAGGTTTTTCTTATAAGGTTGCGTATAAAATTGCTTACTTGTTTGTAAAATTTAAGGTTGATCTTCTTTCACGCTAACCTTATGCTATATAGTGACAATATAAACCTAATACATATTCATAAGTTCTTTTACTAATGATTAAAAATTGCTATTCTGCAAATTATTTGAATTCCAAATATTAATCTTATTATGAACATTTTATTTTAAAAGAGGTATTTTGTAATTCCAAACATATGTGTCTAAGAAAGCAGAAATATACTCGTACATAGAGGAATAAACTTAGCTAAGAGGAGAAGGGTCTTACCATTCGAGGTGATGACTCTCGCACGGGCTAAGTCTGCCTTGTTACCGACCACGATGACAGACTTCTCTTTAGTGTAGCTTTCCCGCCAGAGGTAGTTGAGGATGTCCTCTGCAACCTTGAAGGACGATCGGTTCACGATAGAGTACACCACCACGCAGGCATGAGGTTCATAGGTCGACAGCGAGTTCTCTACCTGAGGAACACCAACATATCTTTAATGTAACTAATTATTGGGAAGACGGGGGGGACTACGACCTAAGCAGGTTTGAATCCTGGCTTTGACTGCAGGATACGGGACTGGTTCTCCCACTGATCTGCCTGAAAAGTTTCCCGCACTTTTCAACAACCTATTGGGAATGTCTAGAGTAAGGTCAAAGAGGAGATAGGTCACTCCTTTTTTATAAAAAATATTATGTAAATGAAGAATTTTAACTATATCTTATAATTACAAATATAAAAGTAAAGAAAGCTTGGTATTTGGATTGTCATTTCAATAAACATGAACCAGAGAAGTTTAGAACATTTACATCCTAATTATTAATATTTATAGGAAGAACTTGTAGATTGAATTTCCTAAATCAAATTATGTGTACATTTTTTAAACATTACAAATTAAAGTTCTTATAAATTTCTCAAAAGATTTGTAAATCTTCAATTTCTGATAACCCTAAAACATACAGAACAGTAAGAAAATAAAATATTCATCATGTCTTTTTACTTATAGATAAATAAATTAAGATATATCTATAAAATTTTACTATTAATTCTATTCAAGTACGCTATTTAAATTAGTTTTACAATTGTATACTTATTTTTTAAGTTTCTCTTGAATAGATAACAAAAATCATTATGAAAGTAATATTTTTTTTAAAGGGAAGTTAATAATTAAAAATGTAAGTAGTTCATGCTTTAAAGAGGTGATTGGTTTTTCAATGTGTGGCTTCCATTTTGACACCGGCAGACTTGTTCTGTGCATTACTGACTAACAGGAAGTGAATGAAGCCGGTGAATGGCTGGCGTTGCTAAGAGACGACTTTTTAATAAATAACAATATTGTTTACTGTTCTTGTTAACTCTAAGTAATATCAAGATCCCTTCTTGTCGGATCTCTCTTAGTATTACTGCTTCTGAAACCAATTGTTGGTGTAATTTATACTGTTTAGAGTTACAAACAATGTTATGTTTGAATGTTGTATTATTACAAGACATTCTATACAGTGTATGTGAATGTTATAGACACGTATTTGACTGTGTCCTCAAATAACATTCATTAATAACAATACTCTAATGAACAACGTCACAAAAAGTACTAGTAAAATGTACAGCAATTGCTGGACCTTAATTTTGTTCTGTATATAACTTGGAACTATAGCACCTAGATGAAACAAAATAAACAAATAGATAAAATAATTGATTCGGTGACCAGTACAGTTTTATTTTGGTAGTATAGGTAATTGTTATTAAGCTTAATCTATTGCATCGCTTTTTGTAAATAGTTTATTTGAAATAACAACAGGTTTGATGAATACTTAGATGTCGACTCAACTTACACTTGCATATAAAGAAATATATGTAACTTTGCTTTTGTCGATTTCTTGCTCTTTTTTGTCATATTTCTTTTTATTAAATTTAAATTTGACATAAATTTTAAGTAGCTTTATTTTATTGTTGTTTTATTTCTTAAAGTTATATATATTTCACTATTTGCGTTCTAATTTTAATTGTATTAATCTGTTTTGAATATTTCAAATAAAATTATTTTCTCGCCAACCATAGAATATGCTTAATATTTTTTTCAATGTTTATTCGAGAAAAATTAAGTATATATAGGCTTTTTTGAGAGCTTTAAGTATACTTGAATAGCTTACCGACATCTCGACACTAGGGTGGTCGATGAACACCATCTCGGACTCTTCCCCGTCGAGCAGCACCGACACAGTTTTCTCGCCAAACTCGTCATCTACAACACACCCTTCGAACAATGTGTAACCAGTTTTAAAATTCACAATTATTTAAACATATTTTATAATACAAGTAGAAAATTCAAAATGTTAAAGTGGCCATCAATTAACGTATGTACCTTACAGGACCTGCCTCTGGTAGGAGACAAATATCAGCCTCAGAAGGGATAAAGGAATGGAACAGAGGTGAAGGATGAAAATTGGTGTACCCTGTGGAATTTACACTTAATAAAAATAATGTAATTGTGTATTTAGTTTTAATATTTAGTTTATGAAGGGGTTAATTAAAAGTACAGGACACTCTCTGTATTAATCACAGATCATGATGATGTATGGATCTACTCAAGTTTCCCAAGAAAGAAGATCAGTGAGATAAGAAATAAAACGAAGGTAGTGATTGAAGGGAGGTAGGTTAATATAGCCCTAGATAAGACCTTCAGGTTGTCTTATGTGTGCTCGCTATCTGTATTTCCAAAAACTATAGTCTTTTTTTTACAGATAGTTAGGTAACAGACACGTGCAGTGGTAATGACCTTCCTACCCACCCAGAAACGTGCGGTGATGGTGACCTTCCTGCCACCCAGAAACATCAAGTGATGAAGACTTTCCTGCCACCCAGAAACGAGCGGTGAGGGTGACCTTCCTACCCACCCAGAAACGTACGGTGATGGTGACCTCCCTGCCAACTCAGAAACGTGCGGTGATGATGACCTTCCTGCCACCCAGAAACGTGCGATGATGATTAACTTCCTGCTCACCCAGAAACGTGCGGTGATGAACACTTTCCTGCCACCCAGAAACATCAAGTAAAGAAAACTTTCCTGCCACCCAGAAACGTGCGGTGAGGATGACCTTCCTGCCCACCCAGAAACATCAAGTGATGAAGACTTTCCTGCCACCCAGAAACGTGCGGTGATAGTGACCTTCCTGCCACCCAGAAACGTGCGATGATGATGACCTTCCTGCCCACCCAGAAACATGCGGCGATGAACACTTTCCTGCCACCCAGAAACATCAAGTAATGAAAACTTTCCTGCCACCCAGAAACGTGCGGTGAGAATGACCTTCCTGCCCACCCAGAAACATCAAGTGATGAAGACTTTCCTGCCACCCAGAAACGTGCGGTGATGGTGACCTGCCTGCCAATCCAGAAACAAGCGTTGATGAATACTATCCTGCCATACATAAACGTGCAGTGATGTTGACCTTCATATCCACCCAGAAACGTGCGGTGATGGTGACCTTCCTGTCCAACCCGAAACATGCGGCGATGAACACTTTCCTGCCACCCAGAATCATCAAGTAATGAAAACTTTCCTGCCATCCAGAAACGTGCGGTGAGGATGACCTTCCTACCCACGTAGAAACATCAAGTGATGAACACTTCCTGCCACCCAGAAACATCAAGTTATGAAGACTTTCCTACCTACCCAGAAACGTGTAGTGATGGTGACCTTCCTACCTACCCAGAAACGTGCGGTGATGGTGACCTTCCTGCAATCCAGAAACATGCGGTGATGAAGACTATCCTGCCATCTATAGACGTGCAGTGATGGTGACCTTCCTATCCACCCAGAAATGTGTGATGATGGTGACCTTCCTGCCCACCCAGAAACGTGCATTGGTGATGACCCTCCTGTCAACTCAGATATGTGAATTGTTGATGACCCCCTGCCCACTAAGACATTTACAGTGATGATGCTAATAAAAAAGCTTAAATCAATGCTAGCTGAGAATTAAATGATGCTATCCTGTTTTAGAAAGTCCAACTTCAAACGTTCATTTATAAGCGTGATCATCCATATTAAATGCTATACTATGCTTAAAATGTTTATTATAATTCTCTATTCTGATAATATTGGGTTAATTTATTGACAGTATTTTTACCTAAGATTAAAGATAGTTTGCGGGGGAATGTCCATTTAATTGCCATTTATGTTTAGTAGAGAGCATGAAAAACTAACCAGGCAGCTTGTAATGGAGTGTGATAAGGGATAATTGGATACCGACGCCCTCAGGCCAATAAACCATTAGTGAATTGGGCTTAGATGATTAACTCCACTTCCGGCCAGTACTAACAACAAAACAACTTCATTACTCTAGTCGCTTAGTATATCAACAAAATGAATAGTTGTAATACAACAGAATACTTTTATTGGCTTAAAGAACTCATAGGGCATAGATTAGTAAATATTATTAATAGGTCACAAAACACTATTGCAATTTTAACTTAAGGAAATAAATATATTTATATATGGTGTTAATTACTAATTTAGGTTTATTACGTTAGGCTTTTTTTGTAAATTAAATAATCATTTACAAAATATATTACAACGACAAAAGAAATTGTACTCGTACTTTATTTTTATGTTTTAAATGCTTCATAATAAATTAACGTTATGAAACTACTTTCTTTGCTAATATTAACAGCTATCCTAAAACTAAATAAAGAATTACTTATTTTTTACATCGTTCATAAAGTGTAATTTGCTGTCTTTTACTAATGTATCTTTTTATGTGTCATAATGAGAGTTTGTGTACAAGTAACATTACATTAACGAGATAAGCTCTAGGCCTACTTTAAAATAACACGTATCTTGTATAGTTGTCAGATAAAAACGTTTAACAATAAATACTATGCCATAATTTTGTTTTTAACATATTTAACATTTAAATATAATTATTTACAGGAGAGACAAAAATTTAAAAGTGCTAAATTTATCGTAAATGATATTTTTATAGTAATTAAATGCCATGCTTGAAATGTCTAAGTATAACAATATTTATATGTCCATAGTGGTATGTACGTATAATGTTCCTTGAGAGAATAGTAAAGTTCTCACCTAATGAAGCATCATAGGTGTTCATGTACTCAGAAGTCATGAACTGTGAGACGAGAGCTGTCTTGCCGACCCCGGAGTCTCCCAGAAGCACCACTCTGTACTTGGCTACTTCCTCCCCACTGGTTTCGGTGCTGACGTTGTTGTAACTGCTACCGCAACAACTGCCTTCCCACGGACTGTTGTTACTGACGTTACTATGGTTACTGTGCCTAACAGAGAAACACATGTGTTTTCACTCCAAGTGACGTTTAGCCGACCCCGGAGTCTCCCAGAAGCACCACTCTGTACTTGGCTACTTCCTCCCCACTGGTTTCGGTGCTAACTTTCTTGTAACTGCTACCACAATAACTGCCTTCCCACGGACTGTTGTTACTGACGTTACTATGGTTTCTGTGCCTAACAGAGAGATACATGTGTTTTCACTCGAATTATTGTTTTGCCGAATTCACCAATACACACAGTGCTCTGGAGAATTGCTATTCTCTGAACTTGGCGGGCCGAAGTTCTTGTACACCAAAAAATAACTGACATTAAAGCTGAAATATTTAATTAAATCCTAAATCCTAGTTAAAAGCATCAATTAAATAAAAATATTACAAAAATCCAAGCTCATATCATACTAGGGAACTCCCCTGCATGCTTTCGTGCCAATCCTGTCACTCGCTACGCTCGCGAGCGAAGCTCGGCCTGCAGCCTCGCTTGGAAACTCAGCCTTTAGCCTCTTTGTGAAACTTGGCCTGCGGCCTCGCCTGGCAACTGAGCCATTGGCCTCTTTGTGCAAGTTGGCCTGCGGCCTCGCCTGGCAACTGAGCATTTAGCCTCTTTGTGCAACTCGGCCTGCGGTCTCGCCTGGCAACTGAACCTTAAGCCTCTTTGAGCAACTCAGCCTTTAGCCTCTTTGGGCAAGTTGGCCTGCGGCCTGTGGTCTCACCTGGCAACTGAGCCTTTAGCCTCTTTGTACAACTCGGCCTGCAACATCGCCTCGCAACTGAGTCTTTAGCCTCTTTGTGCAACTCGGCCTGCGGTCTCGCCTGGCAACTGAGGCTTTAGCCTCTTTGTGCAATTCGGCCTGCAGCCTCATGGGGAGTTACAGTACAGACGTATTACATGTATAATTCATGTAATTACGTCAATAGTATATGTATACGTGATTTTACATAGACTATTCCTATACGTAGTTTCCCGTACGCCTTTTCGTCTCAGTACTATCATAGAATAGCTACTTCCTCTCTACCGTCTTCAGTTTCTATGTGGTGGCTTAGTTGGTAAGACCTTGTGTATTAAGTTGATGGTCATTTGATCGTAATTAATAAATTATGGTCATAGGTAAATGGCCCCAAGTAAAATTTCACTCTATCACAAATTACTTGTAGAATTCATAATGTTAACCCTAACAATTGTATATCTGCTATCTAAATATCAATCTTTCAAGCTGCTGTTTATGTTGTATAGACCTCATTCCTTAAACTATCATTTGTTTGAAGGATCTACTCTTTAACCTTACTCCAGCTATTCTCCATATACTTTAGATCTATGCGGGTAACTCATCAGACAGAAAAAGGGGAAAACCAGCACAGGACAAGGTAAATATTACTGATAAAAACTAACAGTCAAGACCAGGATTTGAATCTGCGCTATCTCTAAGGTTCAAAGTCCTAAGGCCTTAGACCGCTAGGCCACAGGCTCTAACTGATGTTACTCGTATCATTTTAAGAATGGTTAATTATGTATTTTAACAACAAACACACACTTTTAATGCATTTATTTAAATTGTTTACAACTGGAAAATTGTATTATTTATTATAACAATGTTATATAGACTGGCTGAACCTTGAACTACATTGTTAGAAATGTATCAAACATATCTCTATACTAAACAGATATATTGTACAGTGAAAGTATGAGCAGACAGATAAATAAAAAAATATCGGCAGGTGTAATCTATAACAGAATAATATTTGGAATACTTTCATATTTGAGGACAAACATTTATGTAAATACTTTAGAGGTTTTGAAAAGTAAGCCTACAAAAAGTATTGGAAAATTTCCGATGTGGACTAAGATTAAAACAGAACATAAAGACAGTATCATCTGAAAAGGAAGCTTGGGGAAAAGAAGGCGTAGAAGGGACTTGACGATCTTTCTATTGTAACGACATTGTATTATTTATGAAGACATTACTCCGTTCATCAGTCAGAATAACGTGTGATAACACTGTAAGAACTACGGGAAGTATAGGTAAGACAGTTTATAATGTAGTTATTGATAGATGAATAAATGACTGAAAACATCTGATAAAGTAAGTCAGAGAATGATCACTGACTATCAAATGTAATATATTAGGTTTAAAAGAACATTAAATAATGTGATATACGTACAGTAGATAAATAAATATTAGTAGTCATTAGACATTTTGACTACTAATATTTACAAACACATTATGTTAAGGAAAAATTTCTATATCTTTCAAAGCAGAAGAGAATGTTTGTTTGAAGGTACTGTATTGAACACATGAGTGATATTCTATGATAATTTAGTAACATCTATTAATCTTTGCACTAGTAGGGACTAACTTACAATCTTACATATACATCATTCTTGAAAGACAATTTCTGATTTTGGCATGTAAAAAAATAGTATCGTTGCATATAGATAAATGTAGGACCCAGTTAATATGTAGAAATACGAGTATGTAATTTTATGAATACCCCAACAATACTATACACATATTACTCTCAGGCCGGAGACACATGGCGTTTTTTTAACCATCTGGTTTTTTACTGATAACACCGTAACATCAGAGCGACAAGGGAGTATATGTGGAGTTACATATTGGACCGAAAAATTAACTATCATTTTATTTAACGCCGTCGGTAGCTAGGCGGACGACCACTTCCACGAAGTTGTGCGTTGTCGCTGCTATTTTTTGTTGTGTTGATCATCTGCAACTTCTGTGGCGTATATTGATTATTGGTATAATTAATTCTATATAGCTGATAATATTGTAATTTTTATGAATTAGAGACCATTAAAAAGAATAATTATGTAATTACCTAGATGTTTATATGGGTAAACACCATTTCGTTATGTTAAGTTAGGTTAGATTAAATTTTATTAAGTTAGTTATGTCGGTCAGAATGAGTTAGATTGGATTACCTTAGGTTATTTTAAACTAAGTTAGGGTAAGGTAGGTTCGGAATTCATCTCTTTGATGATTGATATACGTTTGTGTTTGTATAACCAAAGAGCTTTCTGTCCATTTCAAACTAAATAAATCAGATAAATGCAACGCACTTCTCTTATAATATTTGAATCAGCTGAACACAGTTGAATCAGCTGAATAAAAAACAGCTGTTTCTTGATGACGCCACTGTCGGCGTCGGGAATTTAACGACGTGTGTGCAAGAACTTCACTTCTATGCTCGGCGTAGTCAGTAAATAATCCGATCGTCAAAAACGCCGTCTGTCTCCGGCCTTACAGGATAGTATCCGTAATTGGATGCATATAGCTGTACAAAGGCAAATTGATGTATATAGTTAATGGCAGCAGTTTATAATTAACGATTACTAGGGTGCTAGGAGTCATAAGGTCCACCATTAGCGTGGAACATCATATTTATTGTACTCCGGCTTTTTAAAGCTGCCGTACTGTTTTGTCATGACGTCTATGTGGACCGTTTTCCCTCTTACATACTAGCATTCCTGGAGGTTTAAATCATTGGTTACATCTTCAAAAAAGTAAAGTCAGAACAATGGCGTATGTTAGCTGAGGTGTGGAGATATAGCTTCAAGAGCAGAGTCATTATGTAGGTTGGTTAAAATATGTGGGTTGAGTACTAACGATTGTGTATTGGCCATGCAAATTAGGTTGATCCATCTAGGGATATTGGTGACCTCTAAGGATACATAGTAAGCCACCAAGGCCATTATTGGTGTAATTGAAATATTTAACTATCACCAATTAGGGTTATATACCCCTGGTCTATCACCCTATCTGTTATATACCACAACTACCACCAACTGTTATTCGTACCACCCTGGTAAGTATTCGTACCTACTGGCAATGACTACAGATTCTATCTGTAGTAATTGCTACTTGCAGTGTAGTTGACTGTTATCTACACATGGGAAGTAATCGTACCTACTGGCACTGGAGTTGACTGTTATGTATACCTGGGAAGTAATCGTACCTACTGGCAGTGGAGTTGACTGTTATCTACACCGGGGAAGAATTCGTACCTACTGGCACTGGAGTTGACTGTTATGTATACCTGGGAAGTAATCGTACCTACTGGCAGTGGAGTTGACTGTTATCTACACCGGGGAAGAATTCGTACCTACTGGCACTGGAGTTGACTGTTATGTATACCTGGGAAGTATTCGTACCTACTGGCAGTGGAGTTGACTATTATGTATACCTGGGAAGTATTCGTACCTACTGGCATTGGAGTTGACTGTTATGTATACCTGGGAAGTATTCGTACCTACTGGCAGTGGAGTTGACTGTTATCTACACCGGGGAAGTATTCGTACCTACTAGCATTGGAGTTGACTGTTATGTATACCTAGGAAGTATTCGTACCTGTTGGCAGTGGAGTTGACTATTATGTATACCTGGGAAGTATTCGTACCTACTGGCATTGGAGTTGACTGTTATCTACACCGGGGAAGAATTCATACCTACTGGCACTGGAGTTGACTGTTATGTATACCTGGGAAGTATTCGTACCTACTGGCAGTGGAGTTGACTATTATGTATACCTGGGAAGTATTCGTACCTACTGGCATTGGAGTTGACTGTTATGTATACCTGGGAAGTATTCGTACCTACTGGCAGTGGAGTTGACTGTTATCTACACCGGGGAAGTATTCGTACCTACTAGCATTGGAGTTGACTGTTATGTATACCTGGGAAGTATTCGTACCTGTTGGCAGTGGAGTTGACTATTATGTATACCTGGGAAGTATTCGTACCTACTGGCATTGGAGTTGACTGTTATCTACACCGGGGAAGAATTCGTACCTACTGGCACTGGAGTTGACTGTTATGTATACCTGGGAAGTATTCATACCTACTGGCAGTGGAGTTGACTATTATGTATACCTGGGAAGTATTCGTACCTACTGGCATTGGAGTTGACTGTTATGTATACCTGGGAAGTATTCGTACCTACTGGCATTGGAGTTGACTGTTATCTACACCTGGGAAGTATTCGTACATACTGGCAGTGGAGTTAACTGTTACGTACCCCTAGGAAATATTCATACCTACTGGCAGTGGAGTTTACTGTTATATACACATAAGAAGAATTTGTACCTGTTGGCAGTGGAGTTGACTATTATGTATGCCTGGGAAGTATTCGTACCTACTGGCATTGGAGTTGACTGTTATGTATACCTGGGAAGTATTCGTACCTACTGGCACTGGGGTTGACTGTTATGTATACCTGGGAAGTATTCGTACCTGTTGGCAGTGGAGTTGACTATTATGTATACCTGGGAAGTATTCGTACCTACTGGCATTGGAGTTGACTGTTATCTACACCTGGGAAGTATTTGTACCTACTGGCAGTGGAGTTAACTGTTACGTACCCCTAGGAAATATTCATACCTACTGGCAGTGGAGTTTACTGTTATATACACATAAGAAGAATTCGTACCTACTGGCAGTGGAGTTAACTGTTACGTACCCCTAGGAAATATTCGTACCTACTGGCAGTGGAGTTGACTGGAATGTATACAAGGGAGGTATTCGTACCTACTGGCAGTGGAGTTGACTGTTATGTATACCTGGGAAGTATTCGTACCTGCTGGCAGTGGAGTTGACTGTTACGTACCCCTGGGAAATATTCGTACCTGCTGGAAGTGGAGTTGACTGTTACGTACCCCTGGGAAATATTCGTACCTGCTGGCAGTGGAGTTGACTGTTACGTACCCCTGGGAAGTATTCGTACCTGCTGGCAGTGGAGTTGACTGTTATGTATACCTGGGAAATATTCGTACCTGCTGGCAGTGGAGTTGACTGTTACGTACCCCTGGGAAATATTCGTACCTGCTGGCAGTGGAGTTGACTGTTACGTACCCCTGTGAAATATTCGTACCTGTTGGCAGTGGAGTTGACTGTTACGTACCCCTGGGAAATATTCGTACCTGCTGGCAGTGGAGTTGACTGTTACGTACCCCTGGGAAATATTCGTACCTGCTGGCAGTGGAGTTGACTGTTACGTACCCCTGGGAAGTATTCGTACCTGCTGGCAGTGGAGTTGACTGTTACGTACCCCTGTGAAATATTCGTACCTGTTGGCAGTGGAGTTGACTGTTACGTACCCCTGGGAAATATTCATACCTGCTGGCAGTGGAGTTGACTGTTACGTACCCCTGGGAAGTATTCGTACCTACTGGCAGTGGAGTTGACTGTTACGTACCCCTGGGAAATATCCGTACCTACTGGCAGTGGAGTTGACTGTTATGTACACCTAGGAAATATTCGTACCTACTGGCAGTGGAGTTGACGCTGGTATTAGACCTCGACCGCCTGTTTATAATACTGTCCCCGTAGTTGACAACTCCCTTGTTGGTGATACTGAAGGTCCTGAGCCGGTACAGTTCGTCTCCGGACCTTGGATTGTAGGGCTTCTCTGGCAAACTGCACACTCGGGGCCGGATGTGATCAGGCACTGGAAACAAATAGTACCATGAGGTTGTAATCAGACAATATCAAGGAACAAATTACTTTAGTAGCTACTTAATAAGTAATTTACAATAGTGACCGGGGGAAATACACCTGAGTACCAGTACTTGGGCAACGGCATTACACCACTAGTACCACTAGTAACGTAACAATCCACTAATCCTGAAAAATCTGTATTTTTTACTTCCAATAACCAAAAGCACTGTAAAGTTTTGTGACTATCCCTTATGAAGCAAAATGAATTATTACTCGTACTTATCATAGCTTTATCCTCATTTATTCGTGAAATGTAATTAAATACATTTTTTATAGAATCTTGATGACATATATTGTTTTACAAAGTTAAATATAATTTAAAATAAATAGGTAAATTTTTATTTTTTCTAATAAATTATGTTTTAAGGTCAGTGAAGACTTTTTTTAAATCAACGGCACTTCACTAATTTAAACTAACAAATAAATATTATAAAATACATAGTAATTTGAAAAAAAACTATTTGCCTACAAGGAGGTTTATAGTAATGTTCATAGTTTGGTGAAAAAGAAGGCATTTTATATAAGCATATGCATAGCATAATCATGTAGTTTTCTCAAAACATATCTATCCTAACGATAAGTACATAGATAGCTAGTGGGTCAATAGCGGGTAAGGTGAGAGATAAGGACTTGCGTGATACCCTGCTGGCAATCTATTGAAGTACAATCTCTCTCTATTCACCTTTGGTGCTACCAACCTACCTGAGTAAACATAGGGTACGTACATAGTAGGACATTTGCACATAAGATGGGAGATATAGACTTGCATGATCTGGCAATCTATTGAAGTACAATCTCTATCAATTCATCTTTGGTGCTACCAACCTATCTGAGTAAACACAAGGTACGTACATAGTATAACATTGCCATGTAAGATGGGAGATAAGGACTTGCATGATACCCTGCTGGCAATCTATTGAAGTACAATCTCTATCAATTCACCTTTGGTGCTACCAACCTATCTGAGTAAACACAAGGTACGTACATAGTAGAACATTGGCATGCAAGATGGGAGATAAGGACTTGCATGATACTCTGATGGCAATCTATTGAAGTACAATCTCTAACAATTCACA
The DNA here is from genome assembly GCA_035578905.1 of Stictocephala bisonia. Classification (NCBI taxonomy): domain Eukaryota; kingdom Metazoa; phylum Arthropoda; class Insecta; order Hemiptera; family Membracidae; genus Stictocephala; species Stictocephala bisonia. The sequence continues at coordinate 1,666,109 of JAQJVL010000073.1, read as the reverse complement.
TTTGATGCTACCAACATATCTCAGTAAACAGAGGGTACGTACATAGGAGGACATTGGCACGTAAGGTGGGATATAAGGACTTACGTGATACCCTGCTAGCAATCTATTGAGTTACTATCTGTATGAAAACGTCTTACAGAGATAGTGGGTCATTAGTATCACATGTGCATGGCGTACTGGAATGCGAAGCCAATGAAGATCTGAGAGGATGTTTGCATGAAAACGCAGAAGAAAAACCTTGGAACCTCAGTACATTAATTAGGAATTCTAATTCCTTCAACACCTTGCAAACAATCATGAAGCAACTGGTTCAAAGAAGAGAGATATAATGAAGAAGAACCGAGCCAGAAAGGCCACGGGGTGGACACCCGGGTTTAAGCAGCCCGTGAAAATAAATAACTGCTACAACGGGGTGGGGAACCCTATTGTAAACCTCTCACTGGTTTACCCCAACCAAGTGAGCCCCACACACAGCCTAATTGAGTAAGCTGTGGGTTAGATTCTTGGGGGCAGTAGTTTCTATTCAGAAAGAATAAAAAGCTAGAGACATCCAAGACCTACGCCAGTCAAAGTAAAGATACCAAGCATGAAGGAAGTATCTGTAAACCCCCACACAAATGACAAACCTCCTGGACACGACAACTCAAAAAGACACATTCGGAAACATTATCAAAATTCTAATTGGAATAATCAGAAGAGCAAGGAAATGACATAAAAAAAAAAAAATACCGCATCAAATGAACACTCTCGATCAAGACATCCCCAAATACTAACAGGGAAGAAATTCCCGCCCATCCTCCCCTCCCAGTGGATCAGCCTTGGGTCCCCCGCTGGAAAAGCGGACTTAGAGAAGAAAGGCAAACAAACAACTAACCTCATTAACACAAGACAAGGAAATTATTTTTAAGACAAAATAAAAACTAACAACGATTAAGGAATGAGAAGCACTGATATTCCGAAGAGGAAGGTGCAGTGTGTGTAGTACGAGAAAAAAAAAAGTGGGTCATTAGTATATAAGGTGTGAGATAAGGACTTGCGTGATACTCTTTTGGCAATCTGTTGAAACAATGTATCTATAAAGTCTTATTTATTGCCAACAACCTATCCCAGTTAACGAATGTTACGTACAGAGATAGCTAGTGGGTCATTAGTATGTAAGGTGCGAGATAAGGACTTGCTTGATACTCTGCTGGCAATCTATTGATACACTGTATCGATAAAGTCTTATTTATTGCCAACAACCTATCCCAGTTAACGAATGTTACGTACAGAGATAGCTAGCGGGCAGTTAGCATGTAAGGTGGGAGATAAAGTGTGCGTGATATCTGGCTGGTAATCGGTTGAAACACTGTCTCTATAAAGTCTTGTTTATTGCCAACAACATATCCCAGTACACGAATGTTACGTACAGAGATAGCTAGAGGGCTATTAGCATGTAAGGTGGGAGATAAAGTGTGCGTGATATCTGGCTGGTAATCTGTTGAAACACTGTCTATAAAGTCTTGTTTATTGCCACAACCTATCCCAGTAAACGAATGTTACGTGCAGAGATAGCTAGGGGGCTATTAGCATGTAAGGGGGGAGATAAAGTGTGCGTGATATCTGGCTGGTAATCGGTTGAAACACTGTCTCTATAAAGTCTTGTTTATTGCTAACAACCTATCCCAGTTAACGAATGTTACGTACAGAGATAGCTAGTGGGCAGTTAGCATGTAAGGTGGGAGATAAAGTGTGCGTGATATCTGGCTGGTAATCTGTTGAAACACTGTCTCTATAAAGTCTTGTTTATTTCTAACAACCTATCCCAGTAAACGAATGGTACGTAGAGAGAAAGCTAGTGAGAGATAAAGTGTGCGTGATACCTGGCTGGTAATCTGTTGAAACACTGTCACTATAAAGTCTTGTTTATTGCTAACAACCTATCCCAGTAAACGAATGTTACGTACAGAGATAGCTAGTGGGTCATTAGCATGTAAGGTGGGAGATAAAGTGTGCGTGATATCTGGCTGGTAATCTGTTGAAACACTGTCACTATAAAGTTTTGTTTATTGCTAACAACCTATCCCAGTAAACGAATGTTACGTACAGAGATAGCTAGGGGGCCGTTAGCATGTAAGGTGGGAGATAAAGTGTGCGTGATACCTGGCTGGTAATCTGTTAAAACACTGTCACTATAAAGTCTTGTTTATTGCTAACAACCTATCCCAGTAAACGAATGTTACGTACAGAGATAGCTAGTGGGTCATTAGCATGTAAGGTGGGAGATAAAGTGTGCGTGATATCTGGCTGGTAATCTGTTGAAACACTGTCTCTATAAAGTCTTGTTTATTGCCAACAACCTATCCCAGTAAACGAATGTTACGTACAGAGATAGCTAGTGGGTCATTAGCATGTAAGGTGGGAGATAAAGTGTGCGTGATATCTGGCTGGTAATCGGTTGAAACACTGTCACTATAAAGTCTTGTTTATTGCTAACAACCTATCCCAGTAAACGAATGTTACGTACAGAGATAGCTAGGGGGCAGTTAGCATGTAAGGTGGGAGATAAAGTGTGCGTGATATCTGGCTGGTAATCTGTTGAAACACTGTCTCTATAAAGTCTTGTTTATTGCCAACAACCTATCCCAGTAAACGAATGTTACGTACAGAGATAGCTAGTGGGTCATTAGCATGTAAGGTGGGAGATAAAGTGTGCGTGATATCTGGCTGGTAATCGGTTGAAACACTGTCTCTATAAAGTCTTGTTTATTGCTAACAACCTATCCCAGTAAACGAATGTTACGTACAGAGATAGCTAGGGGGCAGTTAGCATGTAAGGTGGGAGATAAAGTGTGCGTGATATCTGGCTGGTAATCGGTTGAAACACTGTCTCTATAAAGTCTTGTTTATTGCTAACAACCTATCCCAGTAAACGAATGTTACGTACAGGAATAGCTAGGGGGCAGTTAGCATGTAAGGTGGGAGATAAAGTGTGCGTGATATCTGGCTGGTAATCTGTTGAAACACTGTCTCTATAAAGTCTTCTTTATTTCTAACAACCTATCCCAGTAAACGAATGGTACGTAGAGAGAAAGCTAGTCAGAGATAAAGTGTGCGTGATACCTGGCTGGTAATCTGTTGAAACACTGTCACTATAAAGTCTTGTTTATTGCTAACAACCTATCCCAGTAAACGAATGTTACGTACAGAGATAGCTAGTGGGTCATTAGCATGTAAGGTGGGAGATAAAGTGTGCGTGATATCTGGCTGGTAATCTGTTGAAACACTGTCACTATAAAGTCTTGTTTATTGCTAACAACCTATCCCAGTAAACGAATTTTACGTACAGAGATAGCTAGGGGGCCGTTAGCATGTAAGTTGGGAGATAAAGTGTGCGTGATATCTGGCTGGTAATCTGTTGAAACACTGTCTATAAAGTCTTGTTTATTGCCACAACCTATCCCAGTAAACGAATGTTACGTACAGAGATAGCTAGGGGGCTATTAGCATGTAAGGTGGGAGATAAAGTGTGCGTGATATCTGGCTGGTAATCTGTTGAAACACTGTCTCTATAAAGGTTTGTTTATTGCTAACAACTTATCCCAGTAAACGAATGTTACGTACAGAGATAGCTAGTGGGTCATTAGCATGTAAGGTGGGAGATAAAGTGTGCGTGATATCTGGCTGGTAATCTGTTGAAACACTGTCTCTATAAAGTCTTGTTTATTGCTAACAACCTATCCCAGTAAACGAATGTTACGTACAGAGATAGCTAGGGGGCTATTAGCATGTAAGGAAGTGTGCGTGATATCTGGCTGGTAATCTGTTGAAACACTGTCTCTATAAAGTCTTGTTTATTGCCAACAACCTATCCCAGTAAACGAATGTTACGTGCAGAGATAGCTAGGGGGCTATTAGCATGTAAGGGGGGAGATAAAGTGTGCGTGATATCTGGCTGGTAATCGGTTGAAACACTGTCTCTATAAAGTCTTGTTTATTGCTAACAACCTATCCCAGTTAACGAATGTTACGTACAGAGATAGCTAGTGGGCAGTTAGCATGTAAGGTGGGAGATAAAGTGTGCGTGATATCTGGCTGGTAATCTGTTGAAACACTGTCTCTATAAAGTCTTGTTTATTTCTAACAACCTATCCCAGTAAACGAATGGTACGTAGAGAGAAAGCTAGTGAGAGATAAAGTGTGCGTGATACCTGGCTGGTAATCTGTTGAAACACTGTCACTATAAAGTCTTGTTTATTGCTAACAACCTATCCCAGTAAACGAATGTTACGTACAGAGATAGCTAGTGGGTCATTAGCATGTAAGGTGGGAGATAAAGTGTGCGTGATATCTGGCTGGTAATCTGTTGAAACACTGTCACTATAAAGTTTTGTTTATTGCTAACAACCTATCCCAGTAAACGAATGTTACGTACAGAGATAGCTAGGGGGCCGTTAGCATGTAAGGTGGGAGATAAAGTGTGCGTGATACCTGGCTGGTAATCTGTTAAAACACTGTCACTATAAAGTCTTGTTTATTGCTAACAACCTATCCCAGTAAACGAATGTTACGTACAGAGATAGCTAGTGGGTCATTAGCATGTAAGGTGGGAGATAAAGTGTGCGTGATATCTGGCTGGTAATCTGTTGAAACACTGTCACTATAAAGTCTTGTTTATTTCTAACAACCTATCCCAGTAAACGAATGTTACGTACAGAGATAGCTAGTGGGCCGTTAGCATGTAAGGTGGGAGAAAAAGTGTGCGTGATATCTGGCTGGTAATCTGTTGAAACAATGTCTCTATAAAGTCTTGTTTATTGCTAACAACCTATCCCAGTAAACGAATGTTACGTACAGAGATAGCTAGTAGGCCGTTAGCATGTAAGGTGGGAGATAAAGTGTGCGTGATATCTGGCTGGTAATCTGTTGAAACACTGTCTCTATAAAGTCTTGTTTATTGCTAACAACCTATCCCAGTAAACGAATGTTACGTACAGAGATAACTAGGGGGCTATTAGCATGTAAGGTGGGAGATAAAGTGTGCGTGATATCTGGCTGGTAATCTGTTGAAACACTGTCTCTATAAAGTCTTCTTTATTGCCAACAACCTATCCCAGTAAACGAATGTTACGTACAGAGATAGCTAGGGAGCAGTTAGCATGTAAGGTGGGAGATAAAGTGTGCGTGATATCTGGCTGGTAATCTGTTGAAACACTGTCACTATAAAGTCTTGTTTATTGCTAACAACCTATCCCAGTAAACGAATGTTACGTACAGAGATAGCTAGGGGGCCGTTAGCATGTAAGGTGGGAGATAAAGTGTGCGTGATACCTGGCTGGTAATCTGTTGAAACACTGTCACTATAAAGTCTTGTTTATTGCTAACAACCTATCCCAGTAAACGAATGTTACGTACAGAGATAGCTAGTGGGTCATTAGCATGTAAGGTGGGAGATAAAGTGTGCGTGATATCTGGCTGGTAATCTGTTGAAACACTGTCACTATAAAGTCTTGTTTATTTCTAACAACCTATCCCAGTAAACGAATGTTACGTACAGAGATAGCTAGTGGGCCGTTAGCATGTAAGGTGGGAGATAAAGTGTGCGTGATATCTGGCTGGTAATCTGTTGAAACAATGTCTCTATAAAGTCTTGTTTATTGCTAACAACCTATCCCAGTAAACGAAAGTTACGCACAGAGATAGCTAGTGGGCCGTTAGCATGTAAGGTGGGAGATAAAGTGTGCGTGATATCTGGCTGGTAATCTGTTGAAACAATGTCTCTATAAAGTCTTGTTTATTGCTAACAACCTATCCCAGTAAACGAATGTTACGTACAGAGATAGCTAGGGGGCTATTAGCATGTAAGGTGGGAGATAAAGTGTGCGTGATATCTGGCTGGTAATCTGTTGAAACACTGTCTCTATAAAGTCTTCTTTATTGCCAACAACCTATCCCAGTAAACGAATGTTACGTACAGACATAGCTAGGGAGCAGTTAGCATGTAAGGTGGGAGATAAAGTGTGCGTGATATCTGGCTGGTAATCTGTTGAAACACTGTCACTATAAAGTCTTGTTTATTGCTAACAACCTATCCCAGTAAACGAATATTACGTACAGAGATAGCTAGGGGGCAGTTAGCATGTAAGGTGGGAGATAAAGTGTGCGTGATATCTGGCTGGTAATCGGTTGAAACACTGTCTCTATAAAGTCTTGTTTATTGCTAACAACCTATCCCAGTAAATGAATGTTACGTACAGAGATAGCTAGTGGGTCATTAGCATGTAAGGTGGGAGATAAAGTGTGCGTGATATCTGGCTGGTAATCTGTTGAAACACTGTCACTATAAAGTCTTGTTTATTGCTATCAACCTATCCCAGTAAACGAATGTTACGTACAGAGATAGCTAGGGGGCCGTTAGCATGTAAGGTGGGAGATAAAGTGTGCGTGATACCTGGCTGGTAATCTGTTGAAACACTGTCACTATAAAGTCTTGTTTATTGCTAACAACCTATCTCAGTAAACGAATGTTACGTACAGAGATAGCTAGGGGGCTATTAGCATGTAAGGTGGGAGATAAAGTGTGCGTGATATCTGGCTGGTAATCGGTTGAAACACTGTCTCTATAAAGTCTTGTTTATTGCCAACAACCTATCCCAGTAAACGAATGTTACGTACAGAGATAGCTAGTGGGTCAATAGCATGTAAGGTGGGAGATAAAGTGTGCGTGATATCTGGCTGGTAATCGGTTGAAACACTGTCTCTATAAAGTCTTGTTTATTGCTAACAACCTATCCCAGTTAACGAATGTTACGTACAGAGATAGCTAGGGGGCAGTTAGCATGTAAGGTGGGAGATAAAGTGTGCGTGATATCTGGCTGGTAATCTGTTGAAACACTGTCTCTATAAAGTCTTCTTTATTGCTAACAACCTATCCCAGTAAACGAATGTTACGTACAGAGATAGCTAGGGAGCAGTTAGCATGTAAGGTGGGAGATAAAGTGTGCGTGATACCTGGCTGGTAATCTATTGAAACACTGTCACTATAAAGTCTTGTTTATTGCTAACAACCTATCCCAGCAAACGAATGTTACGTACAGAGATAGCTAGGGGGCAGTTAGCATGTAAGGTGGGAGAGAAAGTGTGCGTGATATCTGGCTGGTAATCTGTTGAAACACTGTCACTATAAAGTCTTGTTTATTGCTAACAACCTATCCCAGTAAACGAATGTTACGTACAGAGATAGCTAGGGGGCAGTTAGCATGTAAGGTGGGAGATAAAGTGTGCGTGATACCTGGCTGGTAATCTGTTGATACACTGTCACTATAAAGTCTTGTTTATTGCTAACAACCTATCCCAGTAAACGAATGTTACGTACAGAAATAGCTAGGGGGCAGTTAGCATGTAAGGTGGGAGATAAAGTGTGTTTGATATCTGGCTGGTAATCTGTTGAAACACTGTCTCTATAAAGTCTTGTTTATTGCTAACAACCTATCCCAGTAAACGAATGGTACGTACAGAGATAGCTAGTGAGAGATAAAGTGTGCGTGATATCTGGCTGGTAATCTGTTGAGGTAGTATCTCTATTAAATGACCTCATTTGCATTATTTTATGCTACAGACAGTAAAAAGAATTGATCTTTTATTTTATTTCTGGTTGAATCGTTAGAGACAGATAATCTTTCAAATATCTATAGTTAACTTATCAAAAATATTTTGTCTTTAATATGGATATAAAATATATCATGTACCTATTAGATTTCCTATTTACCTATAATAATTTTCCAGCACTTAAACATATTACCCATATTTACATTATTGGCTTATAAAGTTATATGTAAAAAATGTAAATTAAAACTGTGTAATACCTATGATTTTCTGTATTATTTATTTCAGTTATGTGACTAACTACATGATTTGAAACTTAACTATCAACTACAATTAATTTGGTAATAAATTTGTATTTTTATTAAGATTCTAAATATCACACCCAGTTCAAATTATAATTTCAAACAACACATTTCGGTTTGATTACTAGCACTATTCAGAATTAAGCTGACAAGTTGTTTTCGTGTTGACTTCCGCAGTAACATTTTTATAAATTATCAGTTACAAAAAGGAAATAAAACACTGTATAGTACTTTAGGTTATACTGTACCTTTAATTAAAAAACAAAAAAAAAACAATTAATATAGATTTTTAAAAATTTTCTGGTAAATATTTTACGTCTTTTGTTAATTTTTATAGAGATACGAACCAGTAGTAGCTCCGAAATGAGATAACATAAAAAAAAAAAAAAAAAACATTAACTGTAATCATACCCTGGGAATACGCATGATTTCCCTCAGTTCATTGATATGTACGAGACTGGACTTTATATACTGTGTTTTCTCGTCTCGTACAAATAAACTTTTATTTCAACAGTTTTATTTCATAAAAAAACCAAGAGAGTCCCTGGCCTTTTACATTGCTGGTATGGCGAGAACGACATCGTAGCGCGTGACAAAAATCTGTCAATCTGTCAGGGAGAAAATCATTTAATTAAGTGCAGCAAAATTGCCCATGGTCTCAACGCACTATAATGTACCCCACGGGTCGAGTTTGACAAGGGTTCACAATACAGGCTGGAAAGCTTAAAACTAGTGCACCACTAGCTTTATCATTAATTTAAAGAATTTTAGATGTTGTAGATGTATAGTCTTAATAGAGTATAAGTGTAAAATTATTATAGTATAGAACAGATAGTAACTTCTTCAACGTAAATATTCACTAATGTTACCCTCTTTTGTACTGGAACATCTTTTATAGACAATTATTGAAATGTAACAAATTGCTACAGTAACTTTCCTACCCTATACTTCACGGAAACCCGTTGCAGCAAATATAAAATTCGTGATTCTACTACAAGTATTTACTAACGATTTAGAAATGTAGGGTTTCTTAGACATAAAAATTCATGTTCTGATTACATTTTGCGATTGATTTTATTATCGAATCCTAGGGTTAATTCACTGTTTCATTTTATTTTCCTTAGTGGTTGCTAAACGTAAATAACATAAAGCACGTTGTTTTGATTTTTTATAGTGCTTGCTAAATATGTAAATAGCATACAGTAACACATCAAAACGATTAATAAACTAAAGTTTTAGTTCTGAAAGATAAACATTAAACTATGTCAACACATACATGTATACTGCATCAGCCACCCGTCACCTCTGGGAAACCCTACGTTAAAAGTTATGATTATGTTATGTTTGTGATTATTTATGTTGTGTTTACGTTTAGCATTGTTTGCCATATTTTTGTGTGTGTCAAAAAAATGTTCACTATGATATTTATTTTGTAGTGTTGTTCAATAGAATGAAATAAACTCTCTACGTAAATTTACATACATAAACTTGACAGTCATATGTAAAAAATAGCAAGTAAAAAATCCATGTTTTGTTGTTTACGTATAGCAAAGTTAAACTTATATAGTTTTTTTATACCAAATACATGTTCTGTTGTATAATCGGTCGTGTATATTCATTTTCCTTTTCCATAAATCCTTTTCGACACTGATAGCTCAGCAACAACTCAAATAACTAATAACTTGGATGGTATTGTTAAAATTATGTAAAATTTATTATTATTGAATTACAAAACATTCAGATTAAATAAAAGGTTTCATTTCATTCTACACTACAAATTACATTGAACAACACTACAAAATAAGAGGCACTTAAGCATTATATCACAACTTCACCAGATCTTTCATCGGAGCTTTAATAGCAGGTAGGTAACAGGTAGGATTGGGTAGATCAGGTAGTTTGGGGTGCGACAAAATAGTGCGTCTCATGAGTGTTGACAGAAGGGCTTTAATAGGTATTAACAAATATGATGACGAGATATAGTTCTTTGAGTATGAGGTAAGCCTACAACAGGGAGTGCCTTTTGATGCTGTATGAGGAGTTAGTTGGAGGTGCACCAAATCTCCATACATTTACGATTTTGGATTTTATTCACAATAACTGACACTACAAGAGTGTAACTTATCAGTGGAATAAGTATAGACGCTATACGTTCGGGAAAATTTAGAAGTGAACGTTTTGATAAATCAGTCTTAAAATCTACAGGCAATGTTTTAAAAACATTAAAATATTGTAATCGCTTAGTTGTACACTAATTTTACTGGTTGATCTGTAGGTGTTTTATTTCTATAAGTGTAAAAATTAAAATCATGCCTATCGTTTGTTTTGCTCCACAGCCTTACAAGGATTAAATCATATAATTAGATTATAGTAAACTTATAGATAGAAAGTTGATAAATTTATAAGAATAGGGGTTTTGAGCTTTTATAAACCTTCTGATGATTAGAAATAACGTTCTTCCCGTTGAAAATTAAAAATATATTGTAGTAAAAGTAAATTTTGTGAGTTTAGAGCGTCACTATTATGGTTGGTTAATATGCAGCTACTATGTTACAATGATATTAAAATTCACTGGATGTATAAACTCGTTCATTTTATAACAATGTTTAATACCATAGAGATATAAAATAGTTTGTGGCATAACATTCGTGTCGTTTAGTACCTCACATAGAGTAACTCACACTTGATTAGAATCCGAGTCATTGGACAATATTTTTATTGTATCTCAAATACCAATTGAACTTTTTAAATACAACGAGAATTAAATTGTTTAACAAATATGAGCATAGACTGAATATTTCAAATATAGTATTCTACTAACAAGTCTCTTGATTGAAGAAAATAAGGCTGTATGTTCATTAATAGTTAGAATAAATAAATTATATCACAGATGTATCCCAACACATAGGCACTTGTAATACAAGGGAAAAATATAGAAACACTTTCACAACTGTTGTATTGTTTTACTTGTAAAATTGAAATCTTGTACATCATTATGGTTACAAAGAACCTACTGTTTGACGTTATTAGCGACATTTCACCTTTTCATGGGGACGGCCCGTGAGGAGTTGAACGAAAATCCTCAATGTAGGCAGAACTAGGTCGAATTTGGTATCGAATGAAATGTCTATTTAAGAGAGATTAAAATAACATAATTTTATAATTTTGATTTCATTATAGGAGTAATCCTATGAATCAAGTCAAACATCACACAATATATGTACAGTACATATATGCTAATAAAGTATAAGTTTATGTACTATGGAAATTATGGTAATCATGTTTTCGATCTCAGTCCAATGCATTCACAAATAATACCCTTATTAGTAAATGCCTGATAGCGTGGCTTACCTACACCGATAACAGTAATAGATCGTGTTTTTAAACTTTTTACTTAACTTATGTTATATGACGTGATTTTATTTATAATTTCAAGAAAAACTAATATCCTTGTTAAAAAATCACTTAGTCATATACCTATTAGATATGACTAAGTAATATACTTGTCAAATACATAGTAGACAGAGCTAAGTATTAGACTTGTCAAATACATAGTAGGCAGAGCTGAGTATTAGACTTGTCAAATACATAGTAGGCAGAGCTAAGTATTAGACTTGTCAAATACATAGTAGGCAGAGCTAAGTATTAGAATTGTCAAATACACAGTAGGCAGAGCTAAGTATTAGACTTGTCAAATACACAGTAGGCAGAGCTAAGTATTAGACTTGTCAAATACACAGTAGGCAGAGCTAAGTATTAGACTTGTCAAATACACAGTAGACAGAGCTAAGTATTAGACTTGTCAAATACATAGTAGGCAGAGCTAAGTATTAGACTTGTCAAATACACAGTAGGCAGAGCTAAGTATTAGACTTGTCAAATACATAGTAGGCAGAGCTAAGTATTAGACTTGTCAAATACACAGTAGGCAGAGCTAAGTATTAGACTTGTCAAATACACAGTAGGCAGAGCTAAGTATTAGACTTGTCAAATACACAGTAGGCAGAGCTAAGTATTAGACTTGTCAAATACACAGTAGGCAGAGCTAAGTATTAGACTTGTCAAATACACAGTAGGCAGAGCTAAGTATTAGACTTGTCAAATACGTAGTAGGCAGAGCTAAGAATTAGACTTGTCAAATACGTAGTAGGCAGAGCTAAGTATTAGACTTGTCAAATACATAGTAGGCAGAACTAAGTATTAGACTTGTCAAATACATAGTAGGCAGAGCTAAGTATTAGACTTGTCAAATACATAGTAGGCAGAGCTAAGTATTAGACTTGTCAAATACATAGTAGGCAGAGCTAAGTATTAGACTTGTCAAATACATAGTAGGCAGAGCTAAGTATTAGACTTGTTAAATAGACAGTAGACAGAACTATACAGTAATATACTTGTCCCTTGTCTACTAAACTTGTCACATAGCTAGAATATAGAACTAAGTAATATACTCGTCAAATAGCAAGTAGGCATTACTAATTAATAGACTTGTCAGATAGCTAGTATGCAGAACTAAGTAATGAATTTGTCACATAGCTAGTCAATATATCTACATAATAGTACTGTCATTATCTTGTTGACACTACAAAGTAATATCCTTGCCATTGAGCTGGCAGACAGAACTAGACAGTAATAGACTCGTCACACGTCTACCAGCCTTGTCACATAGCTAATAGATATATCTACATAATAGCACTGTAATTATCTAGTTGACACTACAAAGTAATATCCTTGTAATTGAGCTGGCAGACAGAACTAGACAGTAATAGACTCGTCACACGTCTACCAGCCTTGTCACATAGCTAGTAGATATATCTACATAATAGCACTGTAATTATCTAGTTGACACTACAAAGTAATATCCTTGCCATTGAGCTGGCAGACAGAACTAGACAGTAATAGACTCGTTACACGTCTACCAGCCTTATCACATAGCTAGCAGATATATCTACATAATGGTACTGTCATTATCTAGTTGACACTACAAAGTAATATCCTTGTCATTGAGCTGGCTGACAGAACTAGACAGTAAAAGACTCGTCACACGTCTACCAGCCTTGTCACATAGCTAATAGATATTTCTACATAATGGTACTGTCATTATCTAGTTGACAGTACAAAGTAATATCCTTGTCATTGAGCTGGCTGACAGAACTAGACAGTAATAGACTCGTCACACGTCTACCAGCCTTGTCACATAGCTAGTAGATATATCTACATAATGGTACTATCACTATCTAGTTGACAGTACAAAGTAATATCCTTGTCATTGAGCTGGATGACATAACTAGACAATAATAGACTCGTCACACGTCTACCAGCCTTGTCACATAGCTAATAGATATTTCTACATAATGGTACTGTCATTATCTAGTTGACACTACAAAGTAATATCCTTGTCATTGAGTTGGCTGACAGAACTAGACAGTAATTGACTCGTCACACGTCTACCAGCCTTGTCACATAGCTAGTAGATATATCTACATAATGGTACTTTCATTATCTAGTTGACAGTACAAAGTAATATCCTTGTCATTGAGCTGGCTGACAGAACTAGACAGTAAAAGACTCGTCACACGTCTACCAGCCTTATCACATAGCTAGCAGATATATCTACATAATGGTACTGTCATTATCTAGTTGACACTACAAAGTAATATCCTTGCCATTGAGCTGGCAGACAGAACTAGACAGTAATAGACTCATCACACGTCTACCAGCCTTGTCTCATAGCCAATAGATATATCTACATAATGGTACTGTCATTATCTAGTTGATAGTAGGCCCTACAAAGTAATATCCTTGTCATTGAGCTGGTAGACAGAACTAGACATTAATAGACTCGTCACACGTCTACCAGCCTTGTCACATAGCTAGTACTGTAGATATATCTACATAATGGTACTGTCATTATCTAGTTGACACTACAAAGTAATATCCTTGCCATTGAGCTGGCAGACAGAACTAGACAGTAATAGACTCGTCACACGTCTACCAGCCTTGTCACATAGCTAATAGATATATCTACATAATGATACTGTCATTATCTAGTTGACAGTACAAAGTAATATCCTTGTAATTGAGCTGGCAGACAGAACTAGACAGTAATAGACTCGTCACACGTCTACCAGCCTTGTCACATAGCTAGTAGATATATCTACATAATGGTACTATCACTATCTAGTTGACACTACAAAGTAATATCCTTGTCATTGAGCTGTATGACAGAACTAGACAGTAATAGACTCGTCACACGTCTACCAGCCTTGTCACATAGCTAGTAGATATATCTATATAATGGTACTGTCATTATCTAGTTGACAGTACAAAGTAATATCCTTGTCATTGAGCTGGCTGACAGAACTAGACAGTAATAGACTCGTCACACGTCTACCAGCCTTGTCACATAGCTAGTAGATATTTCTACATAATGGTACTGTCATTATCTAGTTGACAGTACAAAGTAATATCCTTGTCATTGAGCTGGATGACATAACTAGACAATAATAGACTCGTCACACGTCTACCAGCCTTGTCACATAGCTAATAGATATATCTACATAATAGCACTGTAATTATCCAGTTGACACTACAAAGTAATATCCTTGCCATTGAGCTGGCAGACAGAACTAGACAGTAATAGACTCGTCACACGTCTACCAGCCTTGTCACATAGCTAATAGATATATCTAAATAATAGTACTGTCATTATCTAGTTGACACTACAAAGTAATATCCTTGCCATTGAGCTGGCAGACAGAACTAGACAGTAAAAGACTCGTCACACGTCTACCAGCCTTGTCACATAGCTAATAGATATATCTACATAATAGCACTGTCATTATCTAGTTGACACTACAAAGTAATATCCTTGCCATTGAGCTGGCAGACAGAACTAGACAGTAAAAGACTCGTCACACGTCTACCAGCCTTGTCACATAGCTAATAGATATATCTACATAATAGTACTGTCATTATCTAGTTGACACTACAAAGTAATATCCTTGCCATTGAGCTGGCAGACAGAACTAGACAGTAATAGACTCGTCACACGTCTACTAGCCTTGTCACATAGCTAATAGATATTTCTACATAATAGTACTGTCATTATCTAGTTGACACTACAAAGTAATATCCTTGCCATTGAGCTGGCAGACAGAACTAGACAGTAATAGACTCGTCACACGTCTACCAGCCTTGTCACATAGCTAATAGATATATCTACATAATAGTACTGTCATTATCTAGTTGACACTACAAAGTAATATCCTTGCCATTGAGCTGGCAGACAGAACTAGACAGTAAAAGACTCGTCACACGTCTACCAGCCTTGTCACATAGCTAATAGATATATCTACATAATAGCACTGTAATTATCTAGTTGACAGTACAAAGTAATATCCTTGCCATTGAGCTGGCAGACAGAACTAGACAGTAAAAGACTCGTCACACGTCTACCAGCCTTGTCACATAGCTAATAGATATATCTACATAATAGTACTGTCATTATCTAGTTGACACTACAAAGTAATATCCTTGCCATTGAGCTGGCAGACAGAACTAGACAGTAATAGACTCGTCACACGTCTACCAGCCTTGTCACATAGCTAGGTAAAGCCTTGTCATTATCTTGTTGACAAGACAATTTAATAGCCTTGTCTCAAAGCTATTAGACATAAATAATTAATGACTTTATCACATAACTAGTAGAGAGAACTAAGTAATATACTTGTTAACATTTAACTTTCAGTCATTATTTTCATTTTTGCTTACTTTCATTGTACATTCGTTGTAATTTTCTCATTTACCATTTTGTCTACTTAACATTTCGCTGAAATGGATGGATAAATAATATCTTGGCAGATAGTAATATACTGTCTAGATTGGTATGTTTTATAGTGACATTGAAGCTATTTATAAATAATGTGTCTACTTTTCTCTTGTATTTTTATCTTCTTATTAAATTGTTCTGCAAATCCTGTCTTTAACTGTACATTTTCATTTTTTCTAAACATTTGTCTGTAACTATCCCCACTCTCTTTAATTTAAATTTATTTATTTTTATAAATTACAAAATAATTATTATTGTTACATATTATTACAGGTAACGTGAATTATTGTATATTTTAGTTCATTTTATGTGCAGCATTTTTTTTCTTTGAAAGAATTCGTCACACGCACAGGTCCTATGGCCCATGTGTGACTTTTTCCAGTGTATTCGATGTTAATTTCTTTTGCCATTCATGAACTAAGTAGATTTTATTTTATTTTGTTTGTTAAATAGCTAGTAGACAGAACTAAGTAATATACTTGTCAAATAGCTAGAAGGCAGAACTAAGTAATAATCTATTATATAGCTTGTAGACAGAGATAAGTCATAGACTTGGCACACACCTAGTAGACAGAACAAATTAATATATTTTCAAATAGCTAAAAGGCAGAACTAAGTAATAAATTTGTCACATAGCTATTATACAGAATTAAGTAATAAACTCGCAATTTTTCAACTAATATTAATAAACACCATACTAATTAATTTTAGTAAAATCTACATTAATAAAACAATTAATAGAGTGTTATACCAGGGACAAAACAGAAACATAATTCCTATAATAACATGCTAAATACATAATTATTAAATTTATTACGCTGACTTTGACTGTTCATGATTTAAATTAAGCATTGATTCTTATGTGCTTCAATGGAGATATTAAATTCCCAATGTTTCATTTGGAACTTTAATTAATGTTAGTTGTTTTATTATTTTTGGAACTTATGAAATTAATTAAGCTTTCTTTGAAATTCTGTCTGACTAACTAAGGTAGATTGCAGATCTAATTAAAACGTGCTGAGAGACAGACCCCGACCCCCCTCCTCCAGGGAAATTATCTTACCTAATGACGACGATGTACAAACGAGCCTTCGCATGACAAATAATACGTATGAAGTCGGTGTATGTTTACTTTAAAACCCTTGAAAAATTCGTAAAATTTGCGTCAGCATAGGGAAAACGGTCCGAGAGTAGCGCCTGAAAGGGTCGGACCAATGTACAGACAGGTGGAAACACAAATTTTGTAGAAATTAGAGCTGGGCACATTGTTTTTGTAACACTTTGTAATTTTAGAGTTCGTTTGAATAAAACATAATACCCCTGGTAGTTTTTTCTTTTATTCCAAAAAGGTTTTTCGTGATGAACCATGACTGTTAAACATTAGTCAATTCCTGGCTTGTTCGCTTTGCATAATTTATTATAATTTGAACACTGAAAATAGCTGTACTTTGACTATTATTATAGTACTGTATATTTACCCGGTAACTCCAGGAAGTTAGACGTCCTCCTTTGTCTCCCCCTAGCGGTATTGGTGAAGTTCAATGGTGCTAACTCCTCGTTAGAAAGGTTGGATATGTTGGACTCTCTGCTGCCCCGTCGAGAAGCGAGGTAAGCGAGCCCACGAGGAGAGCTGGGCCGGGAAAGAGAGGTAGCCATCGTGGAACATTCTTCACCTACTTCCCCTGTCACTGATTCCGTGCTGGGGCTTCTGACCATTCCACCTCGAGATTTTGGAGACTTCATAGGGCTTTTGGGGCCTCCACTGAAAGAGAACTTCCTTTGTTTTTGGGTTGAACTAGGACTTTTAGCAGTGAGTGAAGGGCTTGGGGGGAAGTTAAAGTGGTTGTTGGATGTAGGTGTCAAAGGAGATTTCGGAGTATACCGAGGTGACTTTGGCTCATGAGGGGACTTCGGCGCTTGATGGCTTCTAGGTGCTGGAGATTCTGTAGGAGATATTAATGATAGACTAGGGGAGAAGCTGTTTGAATTAGAACGTGACATATGGCCGATAGGAGGGACGGAGTTGTAGTGACTTAAGTCCTTACACTTCTTCCGTGGCTTCCGTTTCACCGACTGTGAAGGACTCCTGGAGAAATTGTTGTGTGGAACTGTGGTTGGCGTTGGGGATGGAGTAGAGGGAGAAGGCGCAGGACACAGTTTAAAGTAAGGCTCTTGCACCTCTGATCCTGTTTCATCAGCTGTTGATTCTGACCCTCTCCTGCTACTAGGCCGACTCGAGGTCGTACTGAAGCTCACCTTGGAGAAGGCTCCTGGACTGTTCACTGCCATCACGGTATGTGAAGACGTTCAAGACAAATACCTGAAAAAATATATTAATAGATAGTTACTATTGTTATGTTCAAAATGTTGTTTGCTACCTGGTATCAAGTATTATATACACATGTAAATATATTTACGACACACTTTTTAAATGTAGTATACCTAATACACTGTTGTAGTATACCACATACATTATCTTATTATTGATAAGATACACTATGCTCGTACAATACAGGTAATATGAAAGTTTTAATTCTTTCGAAGTAAAATAATTAAAACGATGAAATTGTTTCATAACCCTAAAATAGATTTAATCTTACTGAGAATTCGTTTGAGCTCTGCTTTGTTCTTAAACTCTATAAACAATTCAAACCAGTTAAGAGATATTCCAATCTTTTGTGTTCTAAAAAGAATAACTTAAACAATATTTTAACATCTCAAAGAAAGGAATTGTAAAATATTTCATCAATGCATAGTTCTAAAAATATTAGTAGGTATACAATAGTTATATTAACTACAGTAACTATTTTACAGCATAGTTAATTTAAAATGAGACGGTCTGTTTAGGCTTTGAAGGAGGGAACTTTTATTATTAGTAAATGTGATTTACTAAGAACAAAATGTGAAGTATAACAAAACACTCATTAAGTTGAGAATCATAGGCTTCTAATAAGGACTGTTGAAATGTTTATATCTTACGCCTACGTACCTTAAAACACAAAACAAGAGTTAAGATAATCTGAGATTGATGTTTTAAGACATGTACGGAAATGTACGATTGGACGTCAGTTCAATGTCAATTGCAATTTTGAGACTTAATATCTTAGACTTTGGCCATTTTTTAGGAGGACGGGAATAGTTTTTTTCTAAGAATTGTCACTCGGATGATTCATTTATTTCCTCGTCTTCAGCAGTGAGATGAGATTGCAGCTGATTTATGTCATGTATTTATTTGCAGTTTTTTTTCTTTCAGTTTATAGCCCACAATATAGTTAGATTAGATATATTATTCTTTGAAATGAAGTTTGAAATAAACTTGAAAAGAACTCATTTTAATCGATGTTGTAGCATAATTTGCAAGCGCTACATAACCAAAAAGTTAACATTTGTTGGACTAAAGTGAGGATAAAGTACAAATGTGTTATAAATGGTAGTATCAAAGCTGTTACAAAACTATAAAACTTGCCTCTCTGAGAGATAAAGACGTATTTTATCATGAACTTGTAATGCTAATTTCAATTCTTAGTGCGTCGACGTTGAACGCCTGTGAAATCAAGTACATTAATGTTTCAGGTAGGGTAGTTGTTGACGAACCAACTAAGAGCCCTTCGGTGGCTGATTCCTTTTTCCTTAGGTATATCAATATATAATATAGGTATGAACCATATAATAACTAGGTTATGTGAATAACCATCTCATGTGACTAAACCATCTAATGTGACTAAACCATCCAATGTGACTAAACCTTCTCATGTGACTAAACCATATCATGTGACTAAACCATCTCATATGACTAAACCATCTTATGTGAATAACCATCTCATGTGACTAAACTATCTAATGTGACTAAACCATATCATGTGACTAAACCATCTCATATGACTAAATCATCTTATGTGACTAATCCATCTCATGTGACTAAATAATCTAATGTGACTAAACCATCTCATGTGACTAAACCATCTCATGTGACTAAACCATCTCATGTAACTAAACCATCTTATGTAACTAAACCGTCATATATGACTAAATCATCTCATGTGACTAAACCATCTCATGTGACTAAACCATCTAATGTGACTAAACCATCTAATGTGACTAAACTATCTCATGTGACTAAACCATCTAATGTGACTCAACAATCTAATGTGACTAAACCTTCTCATGTGACTAAACCATCTCATGTGACTAAACTATCTCATATGACTAAATCATCTTATGTGACTAATCCATCTCATGTGACTAAATAATCTAATGTGACTAAACCATCTCAAATGACTAAATCATCTCAGTATTCAAGGGCATTCTCAAACACGGTTTTATAACATTCATAATAATTAATTATAAAATATTATTTCAACATACAGTGATAAACAATTATTTTTTATGATATGAAACCGTTAGAATATTTGATATGGTAGTTAATTCATTATTGATTTGAACAAAAATTAACTGCGTTCAGTTTTTTTTTCGCTTTTATAATTAAGTTTATAAACGTTTAACATAAAGCTTCTCAATACGAATAAAATTACTTCTCTAAGTCTCCAAACTTAACTGAAATATATTCATCCTTATATGGTCCGAACTTGGTCTATTTGAATAAATAAAATATTTACCGAGACTTATTTTTACTAAAAAACTTCTTTTACTGTTAAAAACATGTTTAATATAAGTAAATAATTTAATTAAATTAATGAAGATAAACTACAGACGCTATAATTGATAAAACAAGGTTCATTTTAAAGAAAAATATCATACAACTATTAGACCCAGTACCCTAATCAACTTAACAGGTTAAGTCCCATGTGCAACATATTTGCTTCACATTTATTCACTTTTGCATACCGGGTCCAAAATGTAAGAATGTCACGAAAATCCAAGAGACTTTTGTGCTATTTTACTTTTATTTTACTTTTAAATATTGAATAACAACCATAGATAGCTAAACAAATTGAATTGTATCATCTCTTAGTGAGAAAACGTGTGTGCACATACATACTGCACATGGCATACGTAAGGAAATACGATTTGATCACATTTGCTTCATATCTAGTTTTGGACAATTTGGTATGAGAAAAAAAAAAGAACTGTCCATAAAACACAAATTAAATATTTAATTATATATCTAGCATTCACATTTGGTCAAGTACATAAAAAAAAATTCACTACCATCACCCGAGGGCTGGAATTCAGAGTCTCTGTCACAATCATATTCACTGCTGATTCTGTCATAGTTATCAATATATATCTTATTAGGTGTTAAATCTAGTTTTCATTTCACATTCGTACAATATCAATAAATAACCTCAAAACGCAACACCTACACAAAGAACTGAGCAAGTGCTCCAGGCTGCTGTATGAACTGGTGGGGTGGGGTGGGGGACAGGTTAGCCAACTTCCAGAACCCAGCTGCTTCTTGGCAGTAACCATGTCCCAGGCAACAAGACAGTTCATGATATATTGCTATATACATGCATCTGTAGTGATTCATGGAGCCCCAAACACTGATTTGTCCTGTGAGTAAATTTGCTGGACATGAGACACAGGACTAGTTAAGTGTAGGCAAAAGTGATACATAGCCTACAGGACATGGATAATACCATCAAATCTGGTATGGAGCTTAACATGTTAAATTTAACGTAATTTACAACACATACGAAATTTGGAGGTTTTTTTGAAATCACATTTCTAAAATTTGTTGGTCATGCACATAACCAATCCCAAAATAACATGGAATCCAATTTTGATGCCGAAAATAAATATAATTCAAATCAAATATTAGAACAAGGGCGCACTACACTACAGGCCAGAGTCACCCCCTCCACTTAGTGCGCCACGTCAGTAGTATGAGGTTGAGGTTAGTATGATAGTTGAGGTTAGTATGATAAACTAAAGCAATTATAGTGTTTACCAGGGAAAATAGAAATCTGCAGTAAACCTCTCTTAGAAAAAGACGGCTAAGTTTTGCCATATTTATGAAAAAAAAAAACAATCTTTGTTTTAGAAAGTTGTACAGTGAATTTAAACCTTGTTCATAATTAACTTTCAATGAATTCTACTTTGCTATTGGCAACCATTATGTTCACAAATCATACATCAGTATATGTCATTGTTTCGTAGAAATAAACTTTTTGTTGAATTTGCCTGTCACTGCTACAGATTATGCCGGTATGGAGGTGTCGTTGTGAAGAGGAGGCTAAGTATTATGCCGGGATGGAGGTGTCGTTGTGTAGAGGAGGCTAAGTATTATGCCGGGATGGAGGTGTCGTTGTGTAGATGAGGCTAAGTATTATGCCGGGATGGAGGTGTCGTTGTGTAGAGGAGGCTAAGTATTATGCCGGGATGGAGGTGTCGTTGTGTAGAGGAGGCTAAGTATTATGCCGGGATGGAGGTGTCGTTGTGTAGAGGAGGCTAAGTATTATGCCGGGATGGAGGTGTCGTTGTGTAGAGGAGGCTAAGTATTATGCCGGGATGGAGGTGTCGTTGTGTAGAGGAGGCTAAGTATTATGCCGGGATGGAGGTGTCGTTGTGTAGAGGAGGCTAAGTATTATGCCGGGATGGAGGTGTCGTTGTGTAGAGGAGGCTAAGTATTATGCCGGGATGGAGGTGTCGTTGTGTAGAGGAGGCTAAGTATTATGCCGGGATGGAGGTGTCGTTGTGTAGAGGAGGCTAAGTGTTATGCCGGGATGGAGGTGTCGTTGTGTAGAGGAGGCTAAGTGTTATGCCGGGATGGAGGTGTCGTTGTGTAGAGGAGGCTAAGTGTTATGCCGGTATGGAGGTGTCGTTGTGTAGAGGAGGCTAAGTATTATGCCGGGATGGAGGTGTCGTTGTGTAGAGGAGGCTAAGTATTATGCCGGGATGGAGGTGTCGTTGTGTAGAGGAGGCTAAGTATTATGCCGGGATGGAGGTGTCGTTGTGTAGAGGAGGCTAAGTATTATGCCGGGATGGAGGTGTCGTTGTGTAGAGGAGGCTAAGTACTATGCCGGGATGGAGGTGTCGTTGTGTAGAGGAGGCTAAGTACTATGCCGGTATGGAGGTGTCGTTGTGTAGAGGAGGCTAAGTACTATGCCGGGATGGACGTGTCGTTGTGTAGAGGAGGCTAAGTATTATGCCGGGATGGAGGTGTCGTTGTGTAGAGGAGGCTAAGTATTATGCCGGGATGGAGGTGTCGTTGTGTAGAGGAGGCTAAGTATTTTGCCGGGATGGAGGTGTCGTTGTGTAGAGGAGGCTAAGTATTATGCCGGGATGGAGGTGCCGTTGTGTAGAGGAGGCTAAGTATTATGCCGGGATGGAGGTGCCGTTGTGTAGAGGAGGCTAAGTATTATGCCGGGATGGAGGTGTCGTTGTGTAGAGGAGGCTAAGTATTATGCCGGGATGGAGGTGTCGTTGTGTAGAGGAGGCTAAGAGACACAGACTTGTCCGCCGGTGCAACTGGGATCAGCCATACCTCCACATTATCACCAATAGTTCAATACCAATGTACCCGTAACGTACGGGTGGGCCGGAGGGTCTTTTACGTTACGATGTACGTTGGGTAAGGGGGGAGCTCTTCACGATACTTAGTGGTGATGTCCTACCCACCCACATCTACAACACTAAATGTACATCGGTTTATTCACTAACCCTTATAAATAGTATACTTCTATCAGTTATTTCTATTTATAGGGGTGGTTAATATGATGAGTTAATACACCTTTCATATCACACATTATAGTACGAAGTAGGGTTTTTACAGATAATTTAAAATCACTAGATAATTTTTTTGTGTTCAAAAAATAATTGAGGAAAGGAAAAGAACACAATGTGTAATGCATGATTAATATAAATGTATATGGAACTTGTGACATATATTCAAGATTATGGAATGTTGATATTATGGCTTGTACTATATATGAAAATAACATTCATAATATATAAAGAGCTTTAGGCTGGTACGTCAATCATGCTAAAACCCCTTGTATTTTTCACATGTTAGAAAAACTATTTTTTATTTATTTCTGTATTAGTGCATTTCTAATTTTACATACTTTTCTAACTACTTTACTAGTATTTTTCTATTGTTTACTCATGGTTTTGTATGACAATTGTGTCGATCTCATTACGAAAATCCCTATTTTTTCCAAAAGAAACCACTGTACTTCACTTTAAAAACGTCTTTAAATTTGACAGTAGTAAGTTTTGGCAAGTAAAAACAAGTACGAAATCTGTAAATATAAATGTATTGAAAATGAAATGTAATTTAAATCAACAGGATAACGTCAAAGCCACAAAGAAAATATATATATTTTGATCCGTTTACAGCAGAAATGGCAATGAAAATTGATGGCACTTGCCTGACCTTCTTGCAGTGGGATTTTCTAACACGAAAGATCTCAAGTAAACAGTTATAGATTGTTCAGATCTCTTTTATTAAAATATAGGAAAAGATATTCTGACAAAGTAACAAATCCATTTAGAGTACCTTTTTATTTGACATAAGTTTGAAAGTGAATATAATTCCCGAACAAAATCCAAAAAAACACTATATTTTTTTTATTAGAACTAGCAGTGATATCTATTAGGTAGTAACCACTAAAATGTTTGACGTTACAATACTCTAATAAGCCTTTTAATTACAGCTCTTTAAAATTTAGCTTTTTTCTAACTGACATGAACACAGTAATATTTTAAAGTGCAGCAGATTAATTTTTGACCCTGGTCCGGATGAAGAGACAATTGTATTAATAGATATATACATTTGGTGATTCTCTAAATATATTTAATGGAAATTCATCATATTTAAAAATAATTGTTACTGATTCGTTTCACTGTATAGTTTTATTTATTTTTAATATGTGTTTAATGTTTCTTCGTTTGAGTCCCTATTCTGTGGTATTTAATGTGTTACATTTATTTGTTTACTTAAAGTGGTTCGTATATTTTTTACATGATCCAAGACGTCAGGCATCCTTCAGCCCTTAAAATTTTTGACTTATCTATAAAATATTGTTTTATAATAGTCTAGTTTATTTCTTAAATTTGCTATTTTTTGCTTTCATGTACAGTACTTGCTATTACTAGCATACTAATTATAAGTAATATCCTTTATTTATAAGTACTTAATTATAAGTAATATAATTTTATAATAATATTTCAACAAAGTGAGCAGCTCAGGACAATTAACACTATAAGAACTCCTGATTGAATACTAATCATCACCATATTAAAAATTATATAACTAGATTTATTTTTACATTTTTATTAAATTATTTTATGTTTTGTAGCATATAACTATGGTGATTCGTTAGAGTTTTGCAAAACTTTGGGAAGTACTATTAGGCACAGAAACAAACGTCATGTGAATTTATGTCGTATATCACTCTGTCTAGTGTCCGTCTGTCTGTTTTCTTGGTTACGTAAAACAATCACAGCAACTTAAACTTTAAACTAATAAATTGTTCAATCTTGAAACAAATATTAATGAAATATAACTATCCGTTTCAAATCGGTGGAATTTTAAATGTTTGAAGTTAAATCACTTCAAAAATCGTTAAGCCGACAAAGCTTACATGAATAACTTTTTTATACGAGGGTCATCCAGAAAGTAAAGAACGTTTTGGTATAAAAAATTATAAACGAAAGATAAGACGAAAGATAAACGAAAGATTATGGACGACCCTCGTAACATTTTATGCTAAATCTAATGACATTTTATTTATTATAATAAGGCAAAATATAAATAAAATAAAATAAATAAAATAAAAATGCCTTTATTTACAAGCGTTTCTCAGTACATAACTGTTTTACAGAACAACTCAAGGCAAGGGCCTCAATACTAAGAAATAAATATTAAAAACTAAGAACAGTGCAAGTTAAGATTAAGGTATAAGATATATATATATATATATATATATATATATATATATATATATATATATATATATATATAGTTTTAAAAAGAAACACAAAGACTTAAAATTACAATATACTATTGGGCTACGAAAATCTCTTTAATTTTACTCTTAAATGAGCGTATAGTACATAATTTGATGGCTGGGGGGAGGCCATTGTACAACTTAGGGTCGAAATAAGAAAAACTCCGTCTCCCAACTTCTAAACGGACCTTAGGGAAATGGAGTAAATTTGCATGGCGTGTACTACACTGCGAGACCTCTTCCCGGTACAACAGCCTTTCGCTTAAGTACTGTGGCTCACTGTGTTACAGTACCTTGTGAGTCATGCAGCAAGTTAGAATCCTGCATACGGTCTTCATTGGCAGTAAACCAACAGCCTCCCTAAAAGGAGAAACATGATCAAAACGTCTCAAATTGAAAATGAAACGGACTGCAGAGTTTTGAAGCTTTTGAATTCGCTCTATGTCTCCACACGAGATGCTGTTACCGTATGCAGGGTAGCAGTAGTAAAATACTGACAAAATCAGTGACTGCATGATGTGAAACTTAGCGGATTCTGGTAGCAGGTCTCTAAAACGGTACAGACCTCTCAGCCTACCCAGTGCACGTTGTGCAGAGTAAGTGACATGCTCAGTGAAAGTCAGGTCATTGTCTAGCACGACACCGAGAGTTTTGACTTTGCCGCTTACAGTCAAGCTTACACCACTGAGCATGATCTCAATGCCCCTTGAGCTAAGGGACTGCACCAGAGTCTGAGGGGCAAAATGGAGAACGGTACACTTGTCTATATTGGGTTTTAGGCTATTGTTTACGGACCTGGTGGTTAATGCTTTCAAGATCCGAATTAATTAGCATGAAAGCCTCCTCAATTGAGCCAGGCTCGTTTGACAAGTGTAGCTGACAATCATCTGCATACAAATGAGCAGTGCATCTTTGTAAACATTCGGGAAAGTCACATGTGTACAAATTGAAAAGTATAGGACCAAGACAGCTAACCTGAGGTACACACCTCGATTTATATTAACCTGGCTTCTATTTTCAAGGTATGACTTCACCCACTCGATAGCATCTGCACAAAAGCCACAAAAATTCATCTTCGCAGCCAGCAACTTATGGTTCATGGAATCAAAGGCTTGAGAATAATCAAGCAGAACCAGTGAACTGTATCTTCCATTATCTTTACTATCAAACAGGTCACTAACTAAGTTTACCAGGGCAGTGCATGTGCTGTGGCTTTTCCTGAACCCAGATTGTGTTTTCGGCAAAATATTTTCTTTGTCCATATATTCTACAATCTGTCGAGTTACAACTTTTTCTAATATCATTGAGATCGAGGGCAGTATCGAGATGGGTCTTAATTGTTGGACACTTTTAGGGGCTGTCACTTTCGGTATGGGATGCACAATGCTGGACTTCCAGCTCTGAGGAAACACCCCACTGAACAGGGACTCATTTATGAGGTGTGTAATCGCATCCAGAGCGTAAGGACTCACGGATTTTATCATTTGTATTGACAGTTTATTGCTACCAACCACTCTTGATGTTATCTCGTTCATGGCTGATTGTACAACTTAATTATTGACGGGCGTAAATGTAAATTCTGTCATCAGACCATTCCTTCTGTTTGTCTTGAAAAACTTTCATTTCATTGTGAATTTCATTAAGTTATTAGTACAAAGCAGTGTTTTTTTGTGGACATACTAGTTTTTGTTTTTGTATTTTTTTAGTGGGAATAATATGTCTAATACTAGTCTCATTTACGGACAGGGTTAACTAATATTAGTAAAGCAGCGGAAAGATTAATAATAATAATTATAGGCTAGTCAGTTAGTTATGAACCAAAATAGTCGTGTAAAGGAACAAATAACCTATTGGTTAGTTGACTGTTAAAACAGTCGATTATCGCATTGGCCAGAGTATTTTCCACTTCACATCTAGGAAAACAGATTTTTTAAGTTATGTTTAGTCGCTTGAAAGGATCAGCTGATATAGACACAAAAAGGCAAAAACATGCTAAACAGCTGTCAAAATATTAACATAAAAATGTATGTATTGTTAATGGCATTTACTATATCTGAATAACAATATACAGGCTGTCCAGTTTCGACTGTACATGTTCAGACGATTGTTTGTTAGGTCAATAGAAGCAAATAATGCCATATAACAGATGTCATATCTCGATTAGTTTTCTGTCTGTGTGTCTGTATGTTTTTATACAAAGAGTTGAATATCTCAAACACCGTTTGACATACAATATTGATTTGGTATGAAAATTGATCTTACAAATACGCGTTTTATTTAAAAAGGCTGAATCTCCAAGATTTCAGTTTCAAAATGGTGGCTGTCTAAATATTTCAAATTCAAATATAATAAACGCTATACATTTTACCCGAAAATGTCAAGAAACAATATTTGTAGACTACGTTATGCAAAATTCAACGGTATACCGATTAAAAATATTGGTTAATAAACAACAGAGAAAACTAATTTTGTGAACCAACTGAAACCATTGTTATCTGGGTAAAAGATACTCAAATAACAATGCTTTCAGTTGCAAAAAATTAGTTTTCTTTTTCATACCAAAATTAAGTATTGTATGTCAAACGGTGTTTGAGATATTCAAATGTTTGTAAAAAATATATACAGACAGAAAACGAATCTATATAGGAGATATGTTTTAAGGCATTATTTGCTTGTATTGACCTGACAAACAATCCTCTAAAATATTTGACAGTCGAAGCTGCACAACCTGTACAGTATATTTACTTATTTTTTAGTACTAAAAAGAATTCTCATTGTATAATGTAAGCCATTTGAATATATATTGCAGCAATTTCAGGATTTCATTGGTTTCTCGTATTTTTTTAATGAGTTTCACGATAATATTCAATAGGTTACAAATTATTTGATATTTTACATACACATACAATCGATTTCATAAATGATGTCCTGTTCGGACCTATAGGAGTACAGGAAATAGGTTTACTTTAATTAATTAAAGTAGTAAATTTTGTGTTGATTGATTGGTCACAGCTTGAAGTGGAGAACATTGTCTAATGTACATACATTTTTATTGAAATATTTCAAGATGACGGGCAGCTCTTCAACTCTTAAGCCATTCCTTACAACAGCTGAATATTCAATCGGAATAAATTATTTGCTACTTAAAATGTAATAAGTCTCCTCTCACGTCTTAAATCTTGATTAGGGAATTACTACAGTTCATTTCCCGATCTATTACATCTCAAGGTAATCCACTCATCCGATTACTTGTGTTACCCTACTTGTGGCTACCACCTACTAGTGAATGTTCAAGCTCATCCTCTCATCCGATTACTTGTGTTACTCTACTAGTAGCTACCATATACTAGTGAATGTTCAAGCTCATCCTCTCATCCAATTACTTGTGTTACTCTACTAGTGAATGTTCAATCTAATCCTCTCATCCGACTACTTGTGTTACTCTACTAATGGCTACCTACTAGTGAATGCTCAAGGCAATCATCTTCTCATCCGATTACTTGTGTTACTCTATTAATGGCTACCATCTACTACTGAATGCTCAAGGCAATCATCCTCTCATCCGATTACTTGTGTTACTCTACTAGTGGCTACCATCTACTAGTGAATGTTCAAGCTCATCCTCTCATCCAATTACTTGTGTTACTCTACTAGTGAATGTTCAATCTAATCCTCTCATCCGACTACTTGTGTTACTCTACTAATGGCTACCTACTAGTGAATGCTCAAGGCAATCATCTTCTCATCCGATTACTTGTGTTACTCTATTAATGGCTACCATCTACTACTGAATGCTCAAGGCAATCATCCTCTCATCCGATTACTTGTGTTACTCTACTAGTGAATAATTTTCAAGCTAATGCCTTCATACGATTACTTGTGTTACTCTACTAGTGAATGCTCAAGCCTATCCTCTCATCCGATTACTTGTGTTACTCTACTAGTGAATGCTCAAGCCTATCCTCTCATCCGATTACTTGTGTTACTCTACTAGCGGTTACCACCTACTAGTGAATGCTAATGCTAATCCTTTCATCCGTTGACTTGTGCTACTCAACTAGTGGCTACCACCTACTAGTGAATATTTAAGCTAATCCTTGTTTCTGTATTGATCTACATATGTTTTTGATGGCACTATTGACCAACAAACCTTTAAAATATTGTATTATTCGCCAACTATTTCATTAACATTTTACAAAATTGTGTTCTTTTGGCTTCTCAATTACAAAGTATCCAATCAGGCATCTGTTGGCGTTATTCTTGAATCTACACTACTAGGGAAGTTAAAGAAGTCAGAGTTTTAAGGTGAACTGACCTTAAAGTGAAGTTAAAGAAGGTCAGGCTTGTAACTTATATGAAAATTAGAACTATACCATTGATTTAATAGACAAATAGATATCCCATCCTATGTTAAATGTTGAGTCTAAAAATATCAGCTTTTTTTGTGGTCCATTGTGGGGTGCTAGTATAATCCCATGTAAATGTAATGCAGTTTAAACCAGCTGTAGTTGCGGGTTTCACTAACAAAATGGCAGGCATAAATATTCCTATCAGATGGGATATCTACTGTAGGTGTATATAATCAAAGATCATACTATGAGGTTCGGATTCCATGTTAAGCTTTATGCACCTTTCTTGACATGCCTGTTGGCTACCAAATATGGCCATTCTGAGTCAGGTTTAACTCATTTAGTAACCCAACTACATCACTCTACATTCGAGAATTCATTTATATTCCATTTGATCAAACAGGATGAGTAGCTTCTCAAATCTAAATGGTCTAAAAGTAATCTCCCAAGGTAAGTCGGAGTTGTGGCCTTCCTTTCGTAGAGAGTGCATCGGTAACGTTTTGGCGGACCTCTGTCGTCTCAGCGGCATGCTCCTGAGACCCCCATCTCTCTCTCTCTTATTTAATTAATAAATAAAATTAATTAATAAATAAAATTAATCATCCATCGGTTAGCATTAATTTTATTTAGTTTTATTTTGTGTTCTGGATCTCACTGGCCTTTGTATTTTAATTGGGTGATGAATATTGATCCGTTCTAAGCTGAGTGCAGAATTGTATTAATTTTATGTAGTGTTATTTTGGGGTTACAGTGTTAGTAAAAATTCCCTTCTCATTGGGAGCCTTTCTCTCTTTCACAAAAATTAATAAATGGAATTGCTATCTATAATTTTGTTTTTTCTAAATCAGGCAACCACTAAATTGTCATCCTTATTTTGTACTTATTGTTCGGTGTTAGTTATTTAGTTTTGTTCATTTAATTTTTTATATGCTATTTATAAATATCTTAACAACTCACTAGTTTTATTCATTCAAGAATAATATATGAAATTGTTCTGTTGTAAGTAAAGCTAATTTTCAACTCGCCTCAGTTTGGGCACCTTTTATTATATTTATGAGGGTAAAAAAAGAGTAATCTTGTTACTACTACATTCATGATCTAAAGGTTCACCACCTTAATATATACATATATAACGTAGTTCAACTCTAAATAGTTTCTTATTTATAATAATACTCAATCCAACAGTTATACTTGATTTATACATTTTATTTTAAGTTATTGATAGATTCTAACTCATTAATGTCTTGTAGTGTTGTCTGTTGTAGGCTTAACCGAATGCGTGCCATATAAACGGAGAATAAAAAAGATAAAATAAACCTAAATATTTTTATTTGATGTATAAAATACAAATAAAATATATCTAAATACAAATGAAAACATTTTAAATTTTAGTATGTTAATTGTTTTTACTCCTTGCTTGGTATTTATGCTCAACTTTATAGGGAGGGCGATGCGTGACAAAGATAGCATGTTATCTATAGTTAATCATCTATGTTGATTCTAATTTTGTTTAAACTTTACTCGCCAGTTTACATGGGCCTACATGCCTTTGCGTGAACTTTATTCAACATGTGAGGTACCGACCGTTGGCTCAGTGGGAATTCGAACCTAGGAACTTGCCCTCCGCAGTTCGAGGCCTTAGCCACTGAGCTACCAAGCTGGCAATTTTGGTATACAGTAGTCTAATTTGAAGTTTAAGTAAAGTCAAACATGCGTCCCATGCTTCTTTTTTGGAGACCTACGATTGAACTGGGGGTATTTATTATTAGTTTTTATGGGAAAAATATATTTCTTAATATTATGGTTTTATTCCAGAATATTATTGTTTTCAATCATGAAATTCATGAGTATTAAAGATAAGTAACACTTTTAATAATTAGGATATTGATTCAGATGAAAAACTATTCAAACACATAATATGATCATGAATTTACAAGTGCCATTATGAGTAAAACAAATTGTGTTTAGTTCAATTATCGATAATAAAGAAATGTATGACATTCTATGGCAATAAATTCTTAAAAAGCGTTCTATTTTTTTCTGGAGTTTCTTCATGTTTTTCACTACCATTTTCTTTTTCTTCGTGGTGTACTTCATTATTTTCACTTTTTTCTTTATTATCTTCAGCATGTTCTTCATTTTTTTCACTGTTCTCTTCTTTATCTTCATGTAGTCCTTCATTCTTTTCACTTTTTTCATTATTGTCTTCTACAGCTTCTTCATGTTTTCCATTAGTTTCTTCATTTGTTTCAACTTGATTTTCATGTTTATTACTATTTTCTGTATTTCCATCATTTGGTTTATCATTTCCTCCATTTTCTTCACTTGCATCACTGTTTTCTTCAGTATCATCACTACTTTCTTCACTTTCGTCACTATTTTCATCACTTTCATCGCTACTTTCATCACTTTCATCGCTACTTTCTTCACTTTCATCGCTACTTTCTGCACTTTCATCACTATTTTCTTCACTTTCATTACTATCTTCAACACTTTCGTCACTATTTTCTTCACTTTCGTCACTATTTTCTTCACTTTCGTCACTATTTTCTTCACCTTCGTCACTATTTTCTTCACCTTCGTCACTATTTTCTTCACTTTCGTCACTATTTTCTTCGCTTTCTTCACTGTCTTCTTCGCTATCTTCATATCTTTCTTCACTTTCGTCACTATTTTCCTCACTTTCATTACTATCTTCAACACTTTCCTCGCTATCTTCTTCACTTTCATCACTATCTTCTCCACTTTCCTCGCTACCTTCTTCACTTTCTTCACTATCTCCTTCGTTCTCTTCACTGAGTTCATCATTTCCTACATGATCATTATGATCATCATGATCATCTGTGTGCTCAAACTGGTTTGAATTATCAGACTGCTGGTTGTCAACATGTTGATCACTGTCTTTATTGTCATTATGAATTACCAAATTATCATTACTGTTATTTATATTCTGATAATCGCTGGAAATTTTTTGTTCTATTTGATTGTTTTTTTGTTCAACCTGTTGACCATAACCTTGTTGATAGCTTTGTTCTGTTCCAGTAGATGGAGATTGTTGAACTTCAAAGAATGTAGACTGATGACCAGTATTTTGTAGCGGGTCTTGTTGAATTAGATCGTAATTTTGTACAACAGTCTGCTGTTGTTGTGGAGTTGAAACTTTATCAAAACCTTTTTTTTGTTGCTGATAAGCTCCAAATTCTAGTTTCTGCTCTTGAGCATTGAAAGGTAGGGGACTATTTAAATCTTGATGAAGTGAAGTTCTGTAATAATCTTTTTCCGATTCACTCAAATCTGATTGTTGGAGTCCACCAAAACCTGACTGCAGGGACCCAACAAAATCAGAGAGTTGATTTTCACCAAAACCTGATTGTAGATATTGCATTTTAGACCTACTAATCTGATCATGAACCTCTGATATCTCTGAAGGGCCATTCGATTGCTGTTCTCCAAAAAATATTTGTTGTGATGGACCTTCATACAAATCTGGTTGACCACCATAGGTTTGTTGAGAAAGGGCGTTGAAATCTTGTAATTTTGATCCAGTACCATAGTTTTGTTGCTGTAAAGAAGACAAACCTTGAAGTCCTTGAAGAAATTGTTGGCTTATTGGATTGGTAATGAATGAGAGACTCCTGCTAAGAGTGGGAAATTGCTGCATAAGGGTGGTGCTCAGCAGTTGAGCTTGAGTGGCGGCTATGAACCCACACAAACACTGAAACACATGATTACATTTATATAAAGAATAAAGTATATAATTGATATGGAAAGTACTTTTACATTAAACATTTTTTAGAAAATAGTTCGTAATAAAGAAGATAGTTGTTTATACTTTATTTAATGAATGACCTGACTTGACATGGCACTCAATGGCATTTGAGTGAACTCTGACACGCGGTGTTTTTAAGAGTAAAGACAATAATAATTTGTTATGGTAAAATTCCACTTGATACGACATTTATAGTTAGTTCAAACAACAATGCAGTATAAAAATGTATAAATAAGGTGATAAGAACAATCCATAACAATAGGAATAATGTAAAGTCCACGATATTAATATTTTTACTAACGCTCAAATGCACAATGTCAAACAAGTAGAACAGGTTCATTCATAGAACTGAAACGTGGAAACAATGCAAGTCGTAAAGGCTGCGATGATTTTAGGTGGTCCTAGCATCCTCAAACCCCTCGTAGTTACAGCATTTGCTGTAAGATCACTCTGAAGTCAAGTCGGGACATTATTTAAATAAAGAATAGTAAATCTAAAACTGTTCAGGTGTTTGTAGTGAACAGATGTATTATAAAATATTAAATTTATAAAATTAAAACATATAAAAACTGGATTTTTTTATTTATCAATTTATCCTTAGTTGTTTATTTATTTAATGTAGATTTAGTCATTCAAATTGTATCTGGTTAATTAAGAAGAATCTTCAATAAGTCATTCTAAATAGTTGAAGTCAATTTATACTTAAAAAATAGCACGTGGAAAAATTCTTGTCTCGACAAGGGAATGTAAATAATTTTGAACTTAGAAAATGTTGATCACCTTTGTGGGTTTTTAATTAATAAACAGATCGTATAGAAACAAATAAATACTCAAATGAATAAAAGCAACAATCGTAAATTACGGTTTAACACATTTTAAAATCGTCTAATGAATGCAACTATGAACCTTAAGAGTCTGCAGAGGTCTCATAAGAACAATGTAATTTGCGAATCCATATTTTTGTCATTATTTAGTGACCAAAAGTTGTGTACGAGGTGTTGTTTTAAGCGTTATCATTGCCCATTGGGTTTGATTTTGATATTTTGAATACAGACGCCTAGTTTTCAAAAACAGGTGAAAATATAAACTTAAAACTAAAGACGTTTTATATTGTTCTTATGGGAATAAAACCAATATGGCCGACAGCCTACGAAAGCCTCTGCAGACTCTTAAGAGCTGCTTAACGTTTTCACTTTTGCAATGCAATCATGTCTCAAGCCAAATGCAGTTTTCAATCCTTGTTTTATCACACAGTTTTATTATTTTCAATAACTAAAATATTTTCATTCTCATATAGGTTTTTTGTGTTTATGAATACAAAACGTATCTTTAAGTCCTATTAGCAGAGTTATTTCATACAATACCACCTATTTTCGTTTGTTGTTTGTTTTATATTTTTGTACTGGTTTGTTATTATTTATCATTTTAGTGGTTGTAAGTAACTTTTAATATATGAGTTAAAAAAAAAAAACTTTATCACCAGTAAATATTAATTCCATAATTTATTGAATTTTTGCCAAATTAGTTAAAAAACAAAACAAGTATGTGGTATAAGGGTTATCTCTTTATTTGTTCAACCACCAATCCCTTTTTGTGTTCCACAACTGGTTTCGAAGTTCTCACTTCATTATCAGATGGTACGTATTAAAAACTCACATAGACACGAGAACTAACATTAAATTTCCATGCCTAAACTACTTCTACATTGTTGTAATTTAAACTATTGTTTAAACACCAACTGTCAATAATAGTTTAACTTACAACAGTGTAGACGTAGTTTAGGATGAATGTTTTATAATAGGAAGTTTAATGTTAGTTTGAGTGTGTAAGTGACTTACCATCTGAATATGAAATGTGAACTTCCAAACTGGTAGTGAAAAAAAAGATTGGTGACCGAGCAAATAAAGAGGTAATTCTTTTACCACATAGGTCTTTAAAATTTCATTATAATAAATAATACTTTTCATGTTAATCTTAGGCAATAGATGAATATACAGATGATATTTATAGTACAAATTTTTATGTAAGTGTTTTCACAGTAGACAACACTTACATAAAACAGACAGTAGCGACACTTCGTTGAAAATTGCCGACAAGCTATCTTAGCGCTCCCAGCGGCAGGAGTAGAGAAGCGCGTATCTTTGCACTATTTACATCCACACTTGTTATTAGTAAATGTCAAATAACTTATGTCTATAATCCGTCATGTCACTTTTTCTATTTTTATTAGTTCACTTCTTTGCAAGATACAATGCTAATGTGGTCTAGTTGTATGCTCCTGCCATTAGGAGCGCTAACGTCGCGGTAGCTCCACAGCCCTGCAATGAGAGTGTCGCTACTGCGTCCTTTATACTCTGGTGTTATTTAGGAATCTAATAGGAATGGATACAAATATATTTGAAAATTCCAACTATTATTAACTTATACCTATTCGATCTCATTTCCTATGTTTTTCAAAATCCTCATTTGCTACATTTTAATTACAAAAATCATTCTCACAACACCAGACAGAAACTGAACACATCAATACACTTTTATAGATTGACGAAGTCTCTTGATAGCCATGTGGTATTGTGCTTGAAAGTATACAATTTCCTTTCCCATTTAGTTTTGAAGTACAGTCAAAAACAATTTTTAACTAAGTTTTACATATGGCACCTGGAAAACCCCTTCTATTCTGTAGATGAATTTTTTACTCTGAACCACATTGACTTCTAACCTTTTATTACGTCATAAGACATTATTAAAATATATATTGTATTTCATTTATCTATTTTGTTTTTTAATGTTGAACAAATGTTTGCATTAGTTTAGTTTAAAATTAAGATGATTTGACATTGTCCATAATTGTAAACAATTTGACGGCAAATAAATGAATTATTATTATTATTATTAATATAAGAAATATAAGTAATGATAAAACGTTAACTTAGCAATACTTAAAATTCAAGGTATCTAATTTTCAATTTTAATAAAACCAAGCAGAATTGATAAATCCCCTAAAACCTTTAATAATTTGCCATGAAAATAATATTTTCACTTTAAAATAAGTTATTATTTAGTTATTATTATTATTATTAGTGCACTGAACTCATTTTACAATTAGGTAATAGTTGTTAATATGTTAATGAACTCACCAATGTTAAGAACTGCATGTTGACCTCTGTATGCCAAGGCTTCTTACAGTATATATGAGATAAGTTATTTGTTTACCAGTACTAATGTATACGCAAGCACCTGTCAATCAGCTGGGAATGTCAAAGTCACTTTACAGATCAACTTTTCACAAGTTCGTGATGTGGAATTTGTTATGATACTTAACCATGATCTCAGCTTTCAACGAGTTAAAGGATTAGGGAAAATAATAAATCACGTTATCCGTTTCCGTCTTTATAAAGTTGACAAGTTCTTTTAAAAAGGAGAGTTGGGTCATAACCAAAATCTTCCGTTGGAGACGCTACATATAAATATAACCTTACGTGGTTGTTGAAGGGAAAGTCTAAGCATCATTATAATTCGTACAAAAATATGTGATAGACTATTACATATGTTTTAAGGTCATAAATACCCTCATAAATACAAGGTGGAAAAAATATGGAAACGCTTTCACAATTTTTGTATGAATTCACTTATTAAAGTGAAACTTTGTACATAATCAGCCTACTTTTTGACGCCATTAGCGATATTTCATAATTTTAGGGGGACGGCCTGCGAGGAGTTGAACGTAAATCTTCAATTGTAGCCTAGGTTGAGTTTGGTATCAAATGAAAGGTCTATTCATGATAAATTAATTGCTGCAAACCGGACTGGAAAGGTTTATATTTTCCAGAGTAGCAGTTTTTGAATTTCAAAGTAAGTAATTTGAACAATATTATTTCTCCGCGATTTAACGGGGTTAAGTAAATTATTCTGATCAAAAATTACACTTTAAGGAACACAATTATTCAAAAAAATTAAACTATGAAATTATGTATGGGAAAAATAACCAGTTTATAAGTGAAGTCATACAGAAGTAGTGAAAGCGTTTCCATATTTTTCGCCCACCTTGTATATATTTATAGAACAATGAAGGACCAAAGTCATTTTATTTTAAAATGCTACCACTGGATTTTTTAAATTTGATCTAGATACCTGGTAAGATATTTAAAGGATTAAACAGTATTCACTAATTATGTGACATAATTTTTCAATTGAAAATCATCATCGTGTATAAATTAAATACACGATAAATGTCAACCAGTACATATTATTTCACCATAAGTAAATTACAGTTCAAGTAATATGGTTGTCCATCTCAATAAACCAAGTTTACCACATTATTAACAAAAGAATCAAACTTTCCATCATGAATTCCTTTCGTCTTAAATGACATGTGTACGTGGTTTAATGAAAGCCATCACTCTAATGAACAGTATGACGCACTTGTTCTTCATTAGACTTAAATTGTGATGGATGACTTAAGTTTTTGGTACTTCGACTTCGAAAAATGAAGTCTATAAACAACATTATCTCATATTAATACCGTACTTAATAGTCATAATTAGTTTTTATAAACTCTTCTTTCCGGTTTTAAAATTCGTTTTTTAAGCTTTAGGTAGGAGCATAGTAATTTAATCTATAGATAAAGGATTTAAGAAACGTATTATTGGAGAATTGAAGGTACTAATAACATACTCTATAAGAACCATGGTAACACTTCCTGCTACATGTATAACTGTTACTACATGTGTTATACATGAGGTAAACCTTTCAACGTGAGACAGTCATGAGATGTTGATTCAATGAAGTACTTTTGGGATTTTGTCATTCAATGTTACTTATTTCTGAAAAAGATTTTTTATATTACTCATTTTAGTTTAGGAAATATATACAATTAATAATTCATTTCTAATGTTGTTAATATAAATAAATACTAAATTGGCTATAGTTAGTCACTTTAAGATTAGTTTTTGGTATTTTTGGTGGTATCGGTTTCAAACATTATCTTTCTTCAGCGTTTGGTAGGATTTGTGGAGATACCTCTACGCATCAGTCTCACACAGTGAATATAAATAATATGAATAATGAAGGAAAATAACGTCAGATGAAAACTATTTAACAGCTGATATATTAACTTCGTGATTTTCAATTATTCGTTTAAATACATTAACTCTTAATGAATTTGAATAAACGTTATGCAATGATATACTTTGCATTATATACTGTGTAACAACTAAGATGTTACATCAACTTATAATTTTACTTATTTAACTGATATAATTTAACTAATATTATATACTGTGTAACAACTAAGATGTTACATCAACTTATAATTTTACTTATTTAGCTAATATAATTTAACTAATATTATATACTGTATAACAACTAAGATGTTACATCAACTTATATTTGATTTTACTTATTTAACTAATATAATTTAACTAATATTATATACTGTGTAACAACTAAGATGTTACATCAACTTATAATTTTACTTATTTAACTAATATAATTTAACTAATATTATATACTGTATAACAACTAAGATGTTACATCAACTTATAATTTTACTTATTTAACTAATATAATTCAACTAATATTATATACTGTATAACAACTAAGATGTTACATCAACTTAAACTTTTACTTATTTAACTAATATAATTTAACTAATATTATATACTGTATAACAACTAAGATGTTACATCAACTTATAATTTTACTTATTTAACTAATATAATTTAACTAATATTATATACTGTATAACAACTAATATGTTACATCAACTTATAAATTTACTTATTTAACTGATATAATATACTGTATAACAACTAAGATGTTACATCAACTTATAATTTTACTTATTTAACTAATATTATATACTGTATAACAACTAATATGTTACATCAACTTATAAATTTACTTATTTAACTAATATTATATACTGTATAACAACTAATATGTTACATCAACTTATAAATTTACTTATTTAACTGATATAATATACTGTATAACAACTAAGATGTTACATCAACTTATAATTTTACTTATTTAACTAATATTATATACTGTGTAACAACTAAGATGTTACATCAACTTATAATTTTACTTATTTAACTAATATTATATACTGTATAACAACTAAGATGTTACATCAACTTATAATTTTACTTATTTAACTAATATAATTTAACTAATATTATATACTGTATAACAACTAAGATGTTACATCAACTTATAATTTTACTTATTTAACTAATATAATTTAACTAATATTATATACTGTATAACAACTAATATGTTACATCAACCTATAATTTTACTTATTTAACTAATATAATTCAACTAATATTATATACTGTATAACAACTAAGATGTTACATCAACTTATAATTTTAGAATAGAATAGAATAATTTTTTATTTTGCCAGCAATTACAACATTTCCATTATAATTTTTACAGAACAGTTAATACAAGTTATTATAAACTAATTAAATTTAAACTAAGGCAAAATAAAATAGGGATCCCCTAGGTATCCTGTGTTGGGATCGCCATCACTTGAATTAAATTATAATACAATTGTGCACTTGCAGCAAGACCGTTGCTAACAGATACAGAAAAACAAAATAACATATTCATTTGATTATTTCATATTTTCTGTGCAAAAAATAAAAATAAATAAATAAATAAAATAAAAATAATCAAGTACATTAATAATTAACTGATCCATGAACACACACACATACACTCACACTTACATAGCCTACATATCTTCATATTCAAACACATATAAACCCATATATACTGATTATCTTTATATTTAAGCCCAATAATTATTTTCATCAAATTTTATTGAATATGAACTAATACAAGATAATAAAATAAACTATAGGCAGCGAAACTGATAAAAACGTCCTCGCTTTAGGCATGAGGGATAGCGTTTAATACAAATAACTACAAGAAAATAATAATAATAATAAGACAACTTGTAAGACTCTACCTCATAATCTTTAAAATTTTATAAAGATTTTCCTGTGAGAAAAGCCACTTTTTTAACCTAGACAGATATTGACAAACTGTCGTGAAATCTCCTATCATAGGGTTAATGATATTAAACAGTCGTGGTGCCGTACTACTATAAAATAACTGATGAGCTGTTAAAAATGATCTTGGTACAGAAACTATTTGATATCTTCTCAGACCGTAAGTTGGTCTTTGTAATACATGAAACCCTGTGCTTCTAATGAAAAACATTTTCAAGACCTTATAAATATATAAGTGGCGTAGTGGAAGAATTCCAAGTCCAAGAAAAATTGGCCATGCATGTTCAAACCTTCCCTTGTTCGAAATTACCCTCATGAAACGTTTTTGAAGAATTAATAGAGGGTAAAGAATATAAGAATAGGAACTACCCCAGCCAGATATTCCATAGGTAAGCCTTGAACCAACCAATGCATGATAGACATTAACTAAAAATTTTTTTGGACACAAATGACTAAGTAAATAAAATTTCCTGATGCTATTTAAAAACTCCTTTTTTAGTTTGGCAACATGTTCCTTCCAAGACAATTTAAAGTCAATAACTAACCCTAAATACTTAATACAACTGACTTGTTCTATTTCTAAACAGTTGCAATTGGTATTTCCAGATTTGCTACACCTATATTCATGATATTTTAACGGGTTGTCAAAACTAAGCTCATTCCTTAAATTAAATATCATAAACTTAGTTTTTTCACTAAGTAACATATAATTTTTATCAAACCATAATCTTAAAAGAAACAAATCTCTAGACATGTCATTATACAATGTATTAATGTTGTTGCTTTTGTAAGTAAAAGCGGTATCATCTGCAAAGGCAACCAATTGGCCATTAAAGTGACCATTGCATAAATCATTCACATAAATCAAAAATAAAATAGGTCCTAAGACCGATCCCTGTGGAACACCACATTTAATAGAACCAGGAACACTATAACAATTACTTATTTAACTAAGATAATTTAACTAATATTATATACTGTATAACAACTAAGATGTTACATCAACTTATAATTTTACTTATTTAACTAATATAATTTAACTAATTTTATATACTGTATAACAACTAAGATATTATATCAACGTATAATTTTACTTATTTAACTAATATAATACGTTCAAACTATACGTAGTAAAAAAAAAAAAACAAAAAAAAAAAACAAAAAAAAAAACAGTATGAATGTAAATAATAACAAATATCTAACAAATGTTACAGTCAAATTACGATGTACAGTATTTATCAGCTGATTTCTGTGTGATATGGAGGGTAGGCTATGGTAGAGTAACTGTAGGGGAGTGGTGGAGGAGAAATTTCGTGAACTGTTCGGGAAATAATGTGTTTTGTTTGTTGTTTACCTATAATAGTAAGGTTTAAAAAGGACATGAATTAATTACGAAGAAGTGAATCGTTAATATTGAAAACCCCTAAGCCGGTATATCAAACTTTCGATAATGTTTGAACTAAATACACTCAGTTCTGGAACACTAAGCCAGCGCCTTTAGAGCCGGTGAGTGAATAATTAAGGCAATGTTATCTCCTTATATATGTTGTGGAAATACGAGAAGTCTAGCTTTATGAAAGGAAGTTGATGTAAAGGTTCTTGTAATGGTAATATTACATTAAATTCTCATAAGGGGTAACCTAGCCATAAATAATAGGCAATTTATAGCAACGTCTGATTAATGATCTTAGCCATAAGGAAGGTTACAGAGGTTACATTGTAATGTAAACATTTATGACTTGAAGTCTAGGACTTATGTATTACCTAAAAGACAGTGTGGGTGGTTGATGCCTGCAGCTGGCTTCACACCTCTGAAGACAAGAATGATTATCCTCGGCGTGAAAAATGTAGAGATAGTTTTCTTATTTCTATTTCTAAACGTGAATGTTAGTACACGTTGTATTTAGTAATTAAAAAAACTTTTAAAAAGTTTTTACAATATTATTCGACGTTACATCTGGTTGATATTATTGTATTAAAACATGACGAAATCAATATAATTAATGTCTTACTTTTAAATAATTTGTAATAAATGCTAAGATTTGCATTGAAACTGATTTTCGAAATAAGAAAGGAACATTGTTTTATTATGTGTTATCAGACATTAACTCCACACATATCCTTAGAATGAAAAACGTTTAAATAACAAAATATAAAATTGATCCTCCACCTAACATCAAAATCTACGTGAAGACCATCCAGCCTTCGAAATATTCAATGTGACCAAAAAACGGACTCTAACTCCCGTATAAGCCAATAAAGCAATTTTCAAACGAGTTCAGTTTAGGTAAAACATAAATGTAAACACTTCCAATATTAAGATAGGAAGTACTAAACTTTATAAGATGCCTGGAATGTATTGTTCTTTATGTGTATGAGAAAAGTACAGTAAAGCGGTCATTAATGACTAGGAAAAGTATATTAGTAAGGAATTAACTCTTTTATGTGAAAAAGACTTTAAAATGAAAGAAGATGATACACTTTTTATAGGCACTTGATTTCCAAACTTAAATAAACGGGGTGTATCAGACCACCTGGGCCACACTACCTGTAGCGAATAAGTAAATTGAAATGGAATATTTATTCCAGCTGTAACCCTACAGTTTACTCCAAAGAAATGAAGGAAATTCTTTAAAACTGTTACTTGACACCCAAAATGAAAGTTTTGGGGAGGGGGGTTGGTTTTGAAAAATGTTTAAATGTAATTCAGTCGTATTTTATCTCATTTTATAAGTCTTTAAGCCCTATATATTTTATATAAAATTGTTCAAATTATTTTTACGCTGGGCCCAAAACGTTAAGAATTTTTTTTATTTTTAGAGTTAATTGAAATTTTCACATTCA
Source organism: Stictocephala bisonia (assembly GCA_035578905.1). Taxonomy (NCBI): domain Eukaryota; kingdom Metazoa; phylum Arthropoda; class Insecta; order Hemiptera; family Membracidae; genus Stictocephala; species Stictocephala bisonia. Next base: position 1,622,494 of record JAQJVL010000073.1, on the reverse strand, counting down.
TCGAAGAGATATCACAATTTTGCCAATGCTACCCAATAACGCGACCCTTCAGAAAATAATACGGATAGTCATTTAATTTTTGAAACATTGATTTCAAAAAACTTGAAAAATTGTAAAACGTATGGAAAATGAAACCCTATGTCATGTTGCATATCATATTAAAGGTATCTAAAAATTAAACAATTTAACAAAACATTTTTGGAATTATTTATAGTTATTTTGAAATGTCATATTTAAAAATTAGTGTTTCCCTTTTGGAAACAGTAATAAATGATTACAAAACTTTAAATTAAAGATTATTTTATTTTTAGACACATTTAAAAATGAGGCATTAAATACTTTTAAAATGAAGTGTCACACAATAAATTTTGCTATTTAGAAGTCACCCCCCACTTATAAAAATGCATCTAATTTTAAAGAGTTTAAAAAAATATTAAGTTATAAGGTTGAAAATTATTTCCTTGAATATAATATGGTAGAAAATGTACAGTTACACTTGGAATAAATATTTCATTTCATTTCGTTTAGTCGGTACATGAGGTGGCACAGGTGGCCTAATACAGCCGGTATGCGTACACACACGACAATTGCATCAGTAATTGTCGTATATCCTAGGGAAGTTTCATTTTGAGGGTTTCTCAACCCATATTGCAAACGTATTACTTTGAAAGTTAAAAAAGTACTAAGAGTGGGGACCAGAGGGATGGAGAAGTTAAAGCGGTTTAGGGTCTGGGGGGTTGTCACGAACTTTCTGAAAGAATGAGAAATGGAGGTAGGAAGTGGTTTATAAGTTTTGGTCTTGAACAAAATGAGTTGAATCGATATTGGTTTATCAAGCTGAAAAGCATTTTATGAAAAGTTAATTCAGGAGATTTCTTTCACAACCTATATAAGATTTGAAATAGATTGTCTCGTTTCACAACTTATATAGATGTTGTTCGGAACGTGCCGTGCGCGTCACTAGCTAACTGCACGCGTGCTTTGTGAATGTTGATTATGAAAAAGTTTATTTGTTGAATTATATTTCTTTTATTGTTTTTTATCGGCATTCATAATCAAAATGTATTTTACTGGCAAATAAACTGCCGAGACTCATTACTATGTAATAAAACAGTAAAATATGTCTGCTTTTAAACATATTTTAGTCACTCATTTCCTAGTCACTCACTATGGAGACAAGGTCTACTTTGGTAACATTAAACTGATTGGCACGATATCAATTATATTTAATATAATTTAAGTTAAAGTTAATTTATCGAAAAAAATAAATGAAATTGTTATTTAATCTAGAAGTATATCAAGTTCATTTACTTCCCAAGCATTTAGGGGATGTTCCAAAATACTCATTGTCTTCTTCATTATCCCAACATCTAAAAATATGTTTTGTCTCAGAAAGATAAAATACAAAACGTCTAAACTTTACAACTAATGAAGCCCAAATTCAACCAAATGGAAATTATATCAATGCATGCTGTATTGACATAATTTACAGTAAATCGATTTTTAATTAATCATAACCAGTATGAATTCAATTTTGGAATGGTTCAAAAGCTCTGAATTCTTTATTATTAAAATAATGCATCTACTAGATGTATGGAGTATTTTCTTAGAAAGACAATATCAAGTAATTGATTTCTATAAAGTCCAACTTCGAGCATGTACTAATCCGATTGACAACTATCCATTGTTATGTATAACTGTATATTTTTGAACTTAAACAATTTTATTTACAAAATCTTGAGAGAGAGATTAATTTCAAACTTACCAGAAAATGTGCTGTGGGGGAGGATTCCGCAGTTTTAAACGTGACAAGAAAAGCCGCTCCCCGTCATATCCGGCCCGCCAACCTGTAATCAACCAACCACAGTTTACCGAGATGACAAAGGCTGGCACGTTGCACAACACAATGTTTATGGCAGTTAAATACTCCTATCCTTTATGGCTTTATCCAGCCTTCCGTCCCTTACCAAACTACCTAACTATTTGCTTTATGACAGTAAATATAACACAACGCACACGCTAAAATGTGTGAACTAGATTCCTAGATGTTGTAATGTTTGGGGCATGACTAGTGACTGTTGTTACATAAGTTGTCGATCACATGGATTTAAATTACAAATAACATTAAAATCTTTTTTTCAAATAATCCCCATTTCCAGCTTAAATTTACTTTATTTTTTGATACTTACTTTATTACTTTTAAATCAAAGAATCAATCATATCTTATAGTGTTAATATATAGTAAATCAAAGAATCAATCATAATCAAAGAAAAAATGTTGTAGCCTAATTAGTTTACATTTTTTATCCTCACAACATAAGAAATACAATTTCTATGATTTTCACTAAATCTAATGCTAAACGTTTACTAAAAAATGTAACTTTCTTTTGATTGTTACTCATATTATAACAGGTTTAATCTTACCGTATTATAAATGACAGTAATAGTTAATGGAGCATTCATACTAATCTTTTTACTAAGATTAGTATGACAAATTTTACTAAGACTCTGATGTTGCCTCATCGTTCATTAGCATTGAGAGAGGTCATCAGAATAATGGAAAACAACCAACAATTTAATAGGGCTTTGATAATTGTTAGTGGCATTGGAACGACTCTTTTGCGGTCAATAATGAAAAGGTTTTTTTCTTACTAGGTTTGAACCTATTACTACTGAAAAGGATGTGTAGTATAGATTATTTTATTTGCACATTTGTATATAGGTCCTATTGTTACTTGCGAGTATCTAACGCATTGGTGACGCCATTATGCATTTATGCCAACAGTTCTTAAAAATAAAGAAATTTTGAGTTTTGAGTGAAACCTCGTCAAGGGCATTGATGTTCCATCTACTGCTGCGACTAGACTAAACAATACTACAGTAAAAAAGCTACTGTAATTCTTTCCATTCCTCAGTAGCTGAATGTGGTTTTAAAAATCTACAAAAGTCTGAAGTTATGCCTATTGGTATATTATTGTGTCTTTTTCGACGTATGATTTGCAAAACCACAAACTTGGGTCTACTGTTTTGGGGCTAAAACTTATCACTCGGGAGCTTTTTGATGGGTTTCTCCTTATTATATCAAAATTTCTACGGAATTATCCGATGATATTTTTTCATCTCTCACTGGTACCAACTCCAGCATTGTTGTTCTAGCATTAACATAGCTTCCATTCCATTCTCTTTTCTTCCAGACAATTTTATTGTTTACGACGCTGGAAGGATGTACTATACCAACTGCACTAGAGTTTCACCTGCTGTCCCCAGTCTTTATTTAATTTAGGAGAACTGATCTGGATTTTCTCTCGATAGTGTATGGGTCGATGTATACACCAGGACTGTACTTGGTGGCAAACATCTGTTTGTTTTTCTGCAATTATTTTTCAGAGCCCATCACTCACCCTATCATCCACGACACTTATATTGATACGATGTTGGGAAAACTCAACAATATGAGGCATAGGATATTTCTTGTGGAAGATTGTTGTGTTCCTGTTAATAAATACGGTAACTACTACTAAGGGTTAGCATTGAAATTTAGTAGGAGCCTAAGGCCATGCAGTATAAAACGTCAGGACTTTGAGCGTGTGTTTCAGATTTTTGACCTGGATAGAGCTTTATTGCAGTCTTAAGAATAAATTCTTTTATAATTTGTATTGAATATTTACATTTTTCACAGCTCTATAAAAATATAAACGTTTTGGATCTTATTCTCCAGGAAACAGATGTATGTCTTTTAGGGAATTAAAGAGGAAATCCCCTTCTCAAAATGTCCATTCATTGAGTGAGTTGGTTGATTGACTATTCCCACTTTCACTAATCTTTCACTCTCCTTGTAGTTACTTGCGTTTACATACCATCACATTACATTGTACAGTTTGAATGAAATACTATTGTTTATGATGCTGCTAATTCTGGTAATTTATTTGTTACTGAGTCAATGAAGAGTATAAAGGGTGATTTTTTAAGTGTGCTACCATTGGGATGTTTCAAACCTGCAGAGATACAACAAACTTTAAATGGGGAACTTCACCTACTTTTTTTTCATTAATAAAAATATGCGTATAGTGTTTTTAAAAAAAGCCACCATTTTCCAAAATGGTGGACAACTTCATTTTTTCTTATGGAATGCTACGTATTTAATGGCTGTTTCTGATAGAAAATTTAATTTGAAGGCTTTTTTATTCTTTCCCTTTTTCCGCAATACTAGCCGTTTCTAATCTACGTACACTCAAATAGTTCAAAACGGCAACTTTTAACATATCAGTATTGAAATAACAGCCATGTTTTATTCTGTAATATTATTATCAAGGCTTAAATCCATACATATTACTTGAATTGAATATCTTATCAATTCATCTTATCAAAGTTGAATATCTTAGAGAAAATAAATATAGTTAGCCCACGAATATTTGTTAATAACCCAGTTTCTATTACTAATTTTAAAAACATTTATTATTTCCTTTCTCAACGTAGTTTCACAATTAAATATATTTTGTACGATAAAATAGCAATTAGTACAACATAATTAAATTATTATGATAGCTATGTAATCGCAACATAGTATATTTTTGAATATTTAATGCCCTGACTCCCTCAAAAATTGCCGTTTTTAACTATTTCAGTGTCCTTAGATTATAAACGGCTAGTATTACGGAAAAATGCAAAGAATAAAAGTTTTAAAACTAAATTTTCTATCAGAAACAGTCATTAAATAAATAAAAAATAACAAAAAAAAAATAAGTTTTCCGCTATTTTAGAAAATACCAGATTTAAAAAAACGCTAAATGCATATTTTTATTATTGAGGAAAAAGTTGGTGAAGTTCCCTATTAAAGTTTGTTGTATATCTGCAGGTTTAAAAGAGCCCAATGGTGACACACCTAAAAAAATCACCGAAGAAAAGGCTTAGGGTGTTCCAAGAGGTTTTCATTTATTTAAGAGGTAATTTTTTTCTTATAAGACACGCATGCGTTCTGGAGCAATATGAATATGAAGTTTACTCTAGCCTGAGAAGAGATATGATTTAGATCACTGATGGTGGTAGCTTGTCTAGTTATGTCCGGTTGGTCACTAAATAGTATTGCATAATTCATAAATTACAGGGTAGGTGGTTGGGTGCTAGGATGGTTTTAATCACTTAAATGGTAGTGTGGTCACCAAATGATGTGAATATGTATATTTAAAAATATTTATGTACTGTTTGACTACAAATTAATTAAATATACTTTTGTTCACGTTCAAACACAGATCTGTACACAACACATATTATACACTGTATAATTGACACTAAATTACTACGCAGACATACCAGTTATTAACAAGTGCCCATAAATATTACAGTTAGCACCGTTTTAAGCTGCCCAGCTAATTGAATGTAATTGATGAAGCAAACAAAATATTTGTTTTTGTTTCCAGAAAAAATGTAATATCATTCTGAATTCGGTTGAAATTGTATTTTTACTGTATCAAATTAAAATAGCCTAATACACACTTCCCTCGCCATTAATTTAGTTTGACTAATGTTATTTCCCTACAATTATTGTTCAAAACAAATAAAACAAATTTTAAGTTGTCTCCTTTGCAAATGAATTAGTGATCAATCCAACACGCCTGCGTATCTTTATTTATTTATTCTTAAAACTCAGATCGTAAAGATATGGGCGAATATCGATTTCGAATGAGTGTGATGAGTGTAGATGAGTGAATGTAGTCACTGAGGCCAATTATTCCTTAGAAAGTGCCATTAATTAATAGCCCAATGACAAATGAACACTCGGTGGTTATCAGCTGATCCCGTTCATAACTGTTTACGACTCTGATTGGGATCGAACAGAGAACCTTTAGCTTATGAAGCTGGGATTTAATCATGTAAGCTACCGACCAATTTTATGATTATATGAACTATAGTACATTAATCTATCACAATCGTAAATAGTTTTAATTACTATTGTTTCTGTGAAACTACTTCATTATTCGTGCATCTAAAATTTATAATTTTATGCACAATTATTTATTATTTAACACTATTTCACGTTTACATGAATTATTCAAACAACATTTACAATTTTTAAACATGTATTTTACTTATATTGCAAATAAAATGTTCTATTAAAAGCTCTTCATTCCACTTGCGTGTTTTACTCAGAACAAATAGGCTTTGACATAGCCTCACATTAGACAGTTTTAAGACATTCTGAACAAAACATAAAGGTTTTTATGTCTCCTATAGGTTGAACAAATTCTTCCTAAATTCCACCTTTAGGTTAAAGAAGGATACTAAATTTCTACTTTTTATCTGGACCCATTCAACAGAGCTGGAGGTAGTTCCATACTTTTTTAACATCCTGCATATTAGAACAAAGAGGATACAATGAAAGTGAAACTCATTGAAAAGTTACAAAAACATATTAAATTTATATTACTGTATGTTATATATTTACAAACATCTACATCAATCAAAAATACCTCAAAAACGCCTCCAACTAGGGAACTCCACAAAAGTTAATCATATGTCTAGTATACTTAAGTTTGCAGGAGGAACATACAGAATGGTCTGGTCTCAGTTATAAATGATACTGTTGATATCGCCAGTCATAACAAAGCATTCTCATTGTTATTGCCAACAGTAACATTTTGTTCTGTTGAATCATTGACTCTGTTACTTTGTTATCAGCCGTTATTTTGGTTGTTACAAAGAGTTCTCGACATTCACAGGCCGTATTGCTGTCACTGTGGCCATTTAGTTGATTTATGTGATCTAGATAGTCATTTGCTTTTATAATCCTTACCCGGAACTGTGTTTGTTTATTAATTACATTTTAATTTTGTTCACAAGTGTTGTTGGGTCTGTTTTCGTTTAGACATCAGTTGTTTGCACTAACCTTTTCTATAAAATAATGTTAAAGTTTATTGAAAACATAACAAGTACGCGCGAACATTTGTTATATAAGAGTGAAAACTTATTATGCAAGTGATTTGGATGAATTTATTGTTGGGTTTCTACAAGACGTTTCTACAAGTAATTATGTTAAACAATGCCAACTGGAGTTATTACAAAAACATTTAAAATTGTATGAAATGTACACCAAGTGAACTGCTTTACTATTTAAAATTTATGACTATAAAATCTCATATCATATCTTAAACAATAGGCCTATTCTATAAAGTATAAAACTGTTTGTCTATCCAACAAAAAGCTATTTTTGGCTCAATTTTATTACGTAGCACATATTTATTACGTATTATATATGGTAGTACATAAATAAACAGATATTCTTAGTTGGAATATTATGTGTTAGCAGAATTTACAACAAAATCAATCGTATACCATCCTATATACATGAAAGTATATATTTTATGGTTATGTATTTCAGTAAACAACGTGGATCAACTTCAGACCAGAGGGAATCGATTCCGATACGAGGGATTCTCAAGTAAATATAATTATTTATTTAAACAATCAATTATCAATCCCTACATTACTTGTGTTAGTAGTTCTATTGTATATCCCTCTGGTCTGAGAATTGTAAACATGGTTTACTAAATAGATCACCATTAGTTATGTACTTTTATTGTAATAAACATTGCTATGTTTCTCTTATATGTAATGCATAAATATGAATGTATTGTATTTTGTTCTGTTTAATACTTAGCACTATATATTACTTAAACACTGTACTGTTGTGAGATTTTTTTTTTAACTATTTTTAACTATTTTTTTAAAAATATTTTTAAAATGCGTCTTACTTTAATGAGTATTATGAAATTAATTATATTATGATTTTGAGGGTAAACATAATTATCGTCGGCTTTATGTAGATAAACCCGTACACCAGAAGACGAATAATTGATATTTATATAATTATATTACATGTTATCACTAATTTGAATGTTAAATTTTAATGAATGGTAATTTTGCACTTTTCATATCTCTCTTGAACTATGGTGTTTCTTCAATAAAATTATGTTTTGATTGGAACAGAAATTGGTATTTTCGTGGAATGCACATACGATGATGTTTATCCACCCGCTCAACTATACACACATAATGATGATTACCAGCCTATACATGACTCATTCACGTCCCCCTCTCCGTCTATACATACGGTGGTATTGACCCACCCTCCAAAACATATACGTACGATCGTATTGAAATAAATCGACAAATTTACTTATGTAGTGTGCTGGGATGAGCTAAGTAGTTGTCCTTGCCCCTTCTCCTCTCCTACCAAGCCTCTTAGTGACGTTGTGAACCCTTCCATATAGCCAGCTACCCTGGCTCCTCCTAGCGTAGAGAGCCCCAGGTTCTGTACGGTGGCACGAAAGATGCGTACAGTGAAAAATGCGTACAGCGAAATATGCGTACAGAAGGAAATAGTGGTATTTGACTAAGGTAAGTATTCTCCCCGGTGGCATGAAAGATGCGTACAGCGAAATTAGGTTAGGTTAGGTTAGGTTAGTTAGGTTAGGTTAGGTTAGGTTAGGTTCTCCAATCCCAAGAAACTAAGCGATATTCATATTTATTTTAGAGGTAAACGCATTTATATAATTCAATTGTTGTAAAAGATCCATTTGCCCTAAAAGTTGTACGCATTTTTCGCCTATATAATTGTTGTGACGTCATAGGTTACCCTCGTCATCTGTCAAAACTTGATCATGTACGCATATTTCGCAAGATTCCTGGTGTACGCATTTTTCGTGTATTCTTCTGTACGTCACTTATTTTACATCTGTGGAAGCGAGTTCCACTTGCTCATTCACTAAGTCCAAGTATTATTTGTGATGTGGATGAACTGTCCTTTTATTTCATGCTCTTGTACTTACTTAACCACATTGGTAATGTTTGCATGTCCATTACATACAAAATTTGATGTAAGTAAATTAATTAAAGTTATTTTAAATAAAAAAAACATTTCTTTACCGAGCAATTTAAGTACTATTTTGAGCTTTCTGATATTTTAAAAATCTGACACCGATTCTTTCTTTATTGTTTGAAAAAATCCTGTGATTATGCATAGTTAAAGGTTTTTAATTTAATTGGGATGTGAAATTTACTTGTCATGAATGCTTAATATTGTCTCTTAACCCTTATTAATCTGATAGAAGAATTATTTACTAAAATATGTGTTGTACTGCACGGTTATATAGAGTTTTTTCTTATTAAAAACAATATTATAAAACGTTAAAGAAAATACTAATTCCCAAACTCTCATTCGGATGGTGATACACTTTTATAGCTATAAGATGTAGGTGTTTCATTTCCTTTTGATAGAAACGTCTCCTTGAAAGTTTCGTGTGGCAGTGACGTACATTAATTGACTCACATTTTTTACCCCCAACAACCAGAGAGGATCAATATAATCCTTTGTCATCTTATTGAAGACATTCACCAACTCATCCCTCTTGCGTTAAGTAATTGAGTTTCATTAAATTATACACAAAAACTTTTAAAATACACCAAGTTTGTGACCCAAAGGTGTCATAAAATAAATGGGTAGTAAAAGATTTATCACACATGAATTAATTGTTCAGTATTGTTCGTTTATCAACACTCTTGTTTCAGGCAAACAATATAATTTCGTTTCGATAAGTTTAAATTATTGATTACTATAAAAACAGCTGTAATTTGATTAGTTTAGTCGGTTATATAACATTGATTATTCACTGATTCACAGCATTGGTTATTTTAGTCTGTTACATCCATTCATTCCTCAACAAACATGACAGTTTAGACGTTCTTAGTGTCCATTCCTTATATTCAAGCCCTCTTCTATTTTGGAATTCCTGAGCGAATTGAAAAGGACAACACCTGGTAATTAATTATTTTTAAAGTATTATTCAAACGTAACTTCATCCAATGAGGGGCCAAACTGTTCAATTTATAGACTTGTTAAATTGACTGCAGGGAGAATAATCAGTTGGTAAAAAAAATAAATAAATAAAATTCAAAACCGATTGGCACTTGGATACTTTTGACATGAGTTGGGATATTTAAATCCATGTGACACGTGGATACTTTTGGAGTGAGTTGGGATATTCAAACCCGTGTGGCACGTGGATACTTGTGGCGTGAGTTGAGATTTTCAAAACTAACATCTGACTTTGTCCTATATTCTAGTTGCGCATTTACGAACGATCTATAACGCTATTTTAATTTATTTTTTACCCATTCTAAAGATTTAAATTATTCTGAACTGCCAATAAAATATAATTTTTATTCAGAATTCTAATTATCGCTGAACATGTATCACAAAACAAAGTTTATTGCAATTTAAGTACAAATGAAACGTAACAATATTATGGTGATTGATTTCAGTAATCCATGTTTACCCACTCGTCAATTCCCTTGTGAATCCTTATGGGTATGGTCTTGAATGATACATGTAGTTCACCACAATTGATCGCTATTTAATTTAAATTATTTTATTATTTAATTATTATAAAACACTAATATGTGTGTGCTGAGTTAAAATAAAAAAACATGTAGTAAAGACAACTGGTGAATGCAAGAACTACAAACTGTATTCAAGTAATGGTAGCCCTAGAATATTTGTGATCAGTTATTTATCACATTAATTTTATTGTTTAACTTATGAATTACGGGTTTGGGTGAAGGCAGGACTATAAAGAAATGTTGCCCGCCCACACTACCCATATCTGGAAAGGTAAGTCTATAGGTAAAGGTAAAAGACCTGTACGTCATCCATCTACTAGAAGGTAATATATGGCTGTAGGAAGGAGTATAATGAAGCAGTGTCCAACAATACTCTACAATATTGAGAAAGTTAGGGTATAAGTGTAGGCAGGGGTATAATAAAGCCATGTCTGACAATACTCTACAATATTGAGCACGTTAAGGTGTAAGTGTAGTCAAGGACATAATGAAGCCATGTCCGACAATACTCTACAATATTGAGCACATTAAGGTGTAAGTGTAGTCAGGGACATAATGAAGCCATGTCTGACAATACTCTACAATATTGAGCACGTTAAGGTGTAAGTGTAGTCAGGGACATAATAAAGCCATGTCTGACAATACTCTACAATATTGAGCACGTTAGGGTGTAAGTGTAGTCAGGGACATTATGAAGCCATGTCCGACAATACTCTAGAATATTAAGAACGTTAAGGTGTAAGTGTAGTCAGGGACATAATAAAGCCATGTCTGACAATACTCTACAATATTGAGCACGTTAAGGTGTAGATGTAGTCAGGGACATAATAAAGCCATGTCTGACAATACTCTACAATATTGAGCACGTTAAGTTGTAAGTGTAGTCAGGGACATAATAAAGCCATGTCTGACAATACTCTACAATATTGAGCACGTTAAGGTGTAAGTGTAGTCAGGGACATAATAAAGCCATGTCTGACAATACTCTACAATATTGAGCACGTTAAGGTGTAAGTGTAGTCAGGGACATAATGAAGCCATGTCCGACAATACTCTACAATATTGAGCACTTAAGGTGTAGATGTAGTCAGGGACATAATAAAGCCATGTCTGACAATATTCTACAATATTGAGCACGTTAAGGTGTAGATGTAGTCAGGGACATAATAAAGCCATGTCTGACAATACTCTACAATATTGAGCACGTTAAGGTGTAAGTGTAGTCAGGGACATAATAAAGCCATGTCTGACAATATTCTACAATATTGAGCACGTTAAAGTGTAAGTGTAGTCAGGGACATAATAAAGCCATGTCTGACAATACTCTACAATATTGAGCATGTTAAGGTGTAGATGTAGTCAGGGACATAATAAAGCCATGTCTGACAATACTCTACAATATTGAGCACGTTAAGTTGTAAGTGTAGTCAGAGACATAATAAAGCCATGTCTGACAATACTCTACAAATTGAGAACGTTAAGGTGTAAGTGTAGTCAGGGACATAATAAAGCCATGTCTGACAATACTCTACAATATTGAGCACGTTAAGGTGTAGATGTAGTCAGGGACATAATAAAGCTATATCTGACAATACTCTACAATATTGAGCACGTTAAGTTGTAAGTGTAGTCAGGGACATAATAAAGCTATATCTGACAATACTCTACAATATTGAGAACGTTAGGATGTAAGTGTAGTCAGGGACATAATAAAGCCATGTCTGACAATACTCTACAATATTGAGCACGTTAGGGTGTAAGTGTAGTCAGGGACATAATGAAGCCATGTCCGACAATACTCTACAATATTGAGAACGTTAGGGTGTAAGTGTAGTCAGGGACATAATAAAGCCATGTCTGACAATACTATACAATATTGAGAACGTTAAGGTGTAAGTGTAGTCAGGGCCATAATAAAGCCATGTCTGACAATACTCTACAATATTGAGCACGTTAGGGTGTAAGTGTAGTCAGGGACATAATGAAGCCATGTCCGACAATACTCTACAATATTGAGAACGTTAGGGTGTAAGTGTAGTCAGGGACATAATCAAGCCATGTCTGACAATACTATACAACACTGGGAACGTTAGGGTGTAAGTGTAGTCAGGGACATAATGAAGCCATGTCTGACAATACTATACAACACTGGGAACGTTAGTCCGTGTAACACAAGTTAATCACGGAGGCTACCCAAGATGATCGTAGTTAGTTACAGAAGTGAATTTAGGGGGCTATCTAAGTTAACATGGGCGCTACCCACGTTGATGACGGGTGGCTACACACGTCGATCACTTATGTTACCAAGGTCGATCACGGATGATATCCAAATTGATCACGGGGGCTACCTAAGTTGATCATGGGGGCTACCTAAGATGATCATCTTAGACTAGTCAAGTTGCTAACGAGTAACTAGCAAATTTGAAAATGGGGTGTAACCAAGTCGATCACGGGGGCTACCAAGGCGTTCATCACATGGAGGCTACCCAAGATGATCATAGGTATAGTCTGTGAGGCCACTAAAGGACTCTGAGGGATTAACTTTCCCTCCACCAACGCACGCACACTCACCGGCAGGGGCGCAATAGGCCTGACCTACCCCTCGCGGCTAGTCAATTACTTACCCAGTCGAGAGCCTACTACAAAATAATAACTTTGTGATGTAAAAGTTTTTTGTTGTCGTTTTAATTTTTTCTGTGATATCCATAAAATTTTGAGTCAAACGACACCAAATACGATATAATTACCATGATTTTTAAATATTCAAACAACAATCATTCTAATCATGAACCCAAAGATAAACGAAATAGTACTGTATATCGTTCGGTATACACCAAATAAAATATTTATAAGCATCTATGGATTTCTTAACGTGCTGGACGTACTTCTTCCACTTCTCTGGCGTAACGGTGGAGATGGATTCCATAAACAGTTGTTGAAGATCTACAAGTTTGAATGTTTTATTTCTCTCTTTAACGTACCCTTTTAAGTAACCCCAAACCATTTCTATAGGGTTGTAATGACAGTGATAAGGCGGGAGTTGAATTACAGTAATGCCCATTTCAGCTGCCCCTACATCAATATCGTATTTAGGTTGAGGTGACTTATGCAGCTTGACAATTTCGTACAGTTCCCACTTCCGCAAATCAGCGTTAAACACTATGCCTTTTTCCTGCAGCCATTGTATCATTTTTGCTTTTGTAGAACTTGAAGTAGGGGCTTTGTCCTTTATTCTCGAGTGGTAAGGAGCATTGTCCATCACAATCACACTGCCTGGAGGAATGGCTGGGACCAACACTTCAAAAAACCAAGACTCGAAAACATCACCGTTCATCTCCTCGTGGTAGTCACACGTCTTTTTTTTATTTATTTATTTATTTATTTTATTTTCATGCTCCAATACAGGTACTAGACCCAATTACATTGAGGCAGTTCATACATTTATACATTATTCTATCTTGTGGGAGGTTTACAGCATAATCACCCAATTAAACCTATGTCTATATAAAGTCTTATCACTAGGTAACAAATATAAATTCTAACAATTAATCAAAACAAACAACAATATAAATATAATAAATAGTACAAAGAGAAGAAACAATATATATATATATATATATATATATATATATATATATATATATATATATATATATATATATAAATACAACAATGATATAGACTGTTAAAGGCACATTTTACATTAAATATATGAAAAAATAGAAGGCAAATAATAACCATTTTTGCGAAAAATAAATTATTTAGTTAATGGGACTTGAAAAACATTAGACATTTATATTTAAAAGCCCTAACTGTATCCAGAAATATGTCTATTTCGATCCCCGCTGAAAGCATCGAATTATAATCCCTCATCATCCGGAAAAGAGGCAAGGATGCATGAGCAACAGTGCGAACATTTGGCAGTAGGAATAGCTGTTTGTTCCTGGTACCAAAGTTTGGGACTCTGAAGCAGACACTCTCCAAGCCGGCCGAGTCATCCACCTTCCCCCTGACCAGGCCCCACAGGAAAACTTGACCCATCATCAGTCTCCTTTGACTTAATCTCTCAAACCCAAACATATCCAGCAGCTCACTGTATGGAATTAAATAGGTGTATATATTAAAAGACTTATAAAAAAGATATCGTAAAAATCGTTTTTGGATACGCTCAACCTCATCTTCATAAGTTGAATAAAATGGATTCCACACAGGAGCCGCACATTCTAGTCTCGACCTGACCAAGGCTCTGTACAGTAAGATTGACGTTCTTAAACTTTTGAAATGTTTCCCTTGCCTAATAATTAACCCCATCATTCGGCTTGCACCAGCAATGCATTTACATATATGTACTGAAAACGATAATGTGCTATCCAAATAAACACCCAGATCTCTCACTAAGTCCACTCTTGACAGAGCAACACCATTTAGATAATAATCATTTTTAGTGAAAATATTAGATCTAGTAAAAGTCATAACATTACATTTTAATACATTAAAGTTCATTTTGTTGATTTCACTCCATTTATATACACTATCAAGATCTGCCTGCAGTCCAATAGCATCATTCTGATTGTATATTTGTTGAAACAGTTTTAAGTCGTCCGCAAAAAGTAAAGCTTTTACAGAATGCACATTCTCACACAAATCATTTATCATAATTGTAAATAAACAAGGTCCCAAATTTGAGCCCTGAGGTACACCTGATTGCACTATAAAAGTTGACGACTTTTGCCCTTTGTAATATATGAACTGTTTCCTATTAACCAAATAAGATGTAAACAAGTGAATTAGACTATCAGACAAACCATAGTAATGTAATTTTTTTAACAAAATCAGATGATCCACCCTATCAAAAGCCTTGGCCAGGTCGAGAAATATGACGTCTGTCTGGGTCATTGAGTCCAAACCAGATGATATATAGTTAGTAAAAGACAACAAATTCGTGTTAACTGATCTACCCGGAATGAAACCGTGTTGACTGGGTGAAAGGTATTTACTGAAGTGATGAAATAAAAATTTGTGTATAATTGACTCATAAATCTTAGCTGGTACTGATAAAATAGCAACAGGTCTGTAATTAACGACTTGAGATTCTTTACCAGATTTGAAAATAGGTGTTACCTTTGTAACTTTCCATCTTTCAGGAAAAATACCAGTTTTTAAACTTAAATTAAACATAAAAGTAAGGGGTTCAGTTAAAAAATCTGCGCATCCTTTAAATAGGTATTGTTAGATAATCCCCTTGTTTTTGATTCAAACATAAGGGGAGGACTATTAATCCAACCTTGCTGCCCCCCTGCATGACAAATGATTAACCTTTTGCCCTTCCCCAGTGGTTTAGTTAATGTCCCCTTTACGCTGTCATCAGTCCAGCCTTTATCGTTGGTCAAGTTTGCATTGAGCCAAGTTTCATCTAAAAAAATTACTTTGTTCATATCTACATTGTGAATTTTTCTAAGAAACTGGCATCTCAGTAGGGCAACCGATGGTTTCTCCATCAAACATTTCCTACTGTTTAACGTTTTGTACACAAACCCTATTGATTTCAACACTTTGCGAAGTGACCAACTACTGCCATGAAATAAATCAGCATCTTTCAGAGAAATCAGAAGTTTTCTGAGAACCGGCACCTCTTTTCTTTCGTAATATCCTAAAATGTGCCGATGAATAGCTGATTTCTGAAAATCATCTAAATCTGTTTTGTATTTTTTAGTTTGTGACTCACGATTCTTTTTTGGTGTTCGGATGAGTGTCCGGCTTCTCTTAGTGGTAGATGTCTCTTCTTCCTCGTCGATACCATCTGTTGAAGTTTCAAGTTGGGTTAAATCACTATCTTCACCTCCTGTGGCCTTCACTGCTTCTGTAAGCTGGCTGTTGATGCGGCGAACAGTCCTATAAGGAACTTTACAAGCACTTGATACTCTCTCAAGAACTTTTCTCACATCCATAATTGGTCCCATATTATTTTTTTCTAAATAAAAATATTCTATAACAGACACCACAATAGTCCTAGCTTGAGTATGCAAAATTTCCCTCTTTCCAGACGACATCGTAAACTGTAACCAATTTTCTTATAATAGAAAAAAATATCATTTGTTAAACACAGCACTGTTAATGACGGAACCTCACTGGAGCTACGACTCGCTATAAACTGGCACTTGTAGCACCCACTGAAATTCACAAACAACTGTATATCTGACGACTCGAAATTGGTGTTATCTAGAGACGCTTGTTACTTTGAACCCTGAGTCATTGTCAGTGACTCACAGAATAGCCAAACTGGGGGTTGAGTCATAAGAAAATGTGTAAATATCTGAAAACCTCATTAGCAGCTTTGGCTACAGATAATGTCTAACTGCATGGATTCAATAGTGAGTCGACATTCAAATGTTTAATATTGATTGACATTATTTGATGTTTACTTATTTAGACAATACGTAAACCATGACGTGTAAATGACGATGTTTAATTCAATCAATTTCATACACTATCCGTGTTTCGATTATTAGCTATTATTAATACTTTGCCTGTTATTTTAAATATAAACAAAAAAAGTAAAATTTATCTTGAAAAAAAATTAGAATATTAATGTCTTTGTTTAATTTTTGGAGGTGGTGCTCCATTTAATGCTATCTATATCATGTTTGGGCTACTTTTTCTCGCCTTTTTTTTACTGATTTCAAAAAGAAACAGCTCAAAAAGCTACAACTACAAACGTAAATGTATCAACCACATAGTGAATGTTTATATGGCTATTATGAAGGGTCGAGTTCCAGTTAGGACGGCGCGTGAGTATCACAAAGAACGCCCCTTTGTCTGTGGTGTGAGTGTGTGTGTGAGGGCTGCTAATCCCTCAGAGTCCATCGCTGCCCTCACGACCTTATTAAGGGGGGCTATCTAAGTTGACATGGGGGCTACCTACATTGATCACGGGCAGCTAATCACGTCGATCACGAGTGGCTATTCACGTCAATCACGGATGCTACCCAAGTTGATCACGAGTGGCTAAATTCAACAATTATATTAATAAAATACTGTAAGAATGATTTAATTCCGTAAATAATTATTGAAATTAGATTTTTTTTCATTTTCATTTATTCATACCAACGAGTACCCTTTTTACAAACAAATTGACAGAATTGGTTACAACATAAGCTACATTAATTATAGTTTTTATTTAGTTCTAAAATTAATACATTAAATATATATAAATAATATAACAAAAATACATGTCATACATTAAAGTGCAATATTAAAGAGATCATGTCAACATTATTATTTATAGAAAAATCTTATGCCTGGCTTTGTATGAATTTAAATACTTCTTTTTTGAAAATTATTCTCATCACAACTATTATGAGAATCATTTAAAATATTTTCCCCAGGTTATCTAATCACGTTTGTAATCCAGGAATTGTGAGTTTTAAAATACATGCGACATTTACTGTTCCAGTGCTTTTTCTGAAGACGACTGTTCAAGTGCGTGTGGTTTTACTCGAGGACAGTGTTAATCAACGAACCTGTTTACATTTTTATTTCAACTAGTATAGTTTACAATTATAAGAAAGCTGTTAAAATCTATTGCGATTGGATTTAAGATGATATTGGTTTTAATAAAGAATTTTAATTTAAATGTATAATTTAAACACAATATGCAAACCTACTCTACAGGAAAGAAATTCAATGTAGAATAAACTACTGTACTCATTATAAATTACTAAATAGTTTCAAAACACTACAATCAATCCACTAAATAAATTAATTCTACATAAACTAAATGTAAATGAACATACCTTCTAAAAGGCCTTTTAAAATACGTTACAGAAATGTTTACACAAACTTTTAGATTTTAAATTTAAATAATCTTAATAATACTGTATTTATAATAATTGTTTGTATATTATTATTATACATTTATTTTATTTAGTATAAATAAGTGTCGAGCACTTTTTTAAGAGAAGGCAGTTAAGAGTATTACAATTATTATTAATGTTGAGATGTATTATAAAACGTTTCACATAGTTGGGATTATCTATCACGGTTTGATCACAGGCAAACATATCTTCATTTTTACATTCATTTTACAACTTATTTGTGTGTTTTATTTAGTGATTAAATATCTGGAAGCGTGGTCGACTTGAAACAGAAAGCAGTGTGAAGCGTGGGCGTATTGCTGAGACAGTTGTATGAAGTGGGTCTGTGGGCGTAGGGGAGGTGTAACACGGCTGGAGTTCAGCAAGGTCAAGGAAGGGGAGTGCTGGTTCGATCTCTGAGAGTCATTTATATTGCGTACTTCTTTAGATGAGACATTATCATGGATTTGGTTATGTAGATAATTAATACACCATAAAGTCTTCGAATTCATGTTTAGTGTTAAACTCCAAGTTATCATATTAAGGAAAATCATTTCTAATAAAGTAATTTGTTCTATTTTTTTCAGCTTTGTTTCAATTTCTGCAAAGCAGGTGCTCCTCTTTTCTGAAAATATAGACCTAATTTTTTCTTACTGACGGTGAAACTTAAGAGTTGGGAGTTTCTAGAAAGTAAATAATATTGTCCTTCTTAAATCAGTTAAACTCCTATCAAATATTTGAACACCAGTAACATTCATAAATTATTTAGGACTGAAATCATTCATATTTAACAAACAGGAAGCAAATTGTATTGAATATATAAAGACAATTTGTATTGAAAATGTCATAATGAGACTGCTTCAAATAAAACCTTATAGAATATATCCATTAGTGTATGTCTGTACAAAGAGTCAAGTAGGATTGTTAAGTTTTAGAAAAGCATTATTAACACAATTGTTGTCAGTCCATCTCCACTGACAATGCCAACATTGTTATACTTTGTTGATAACTTGCAAACATTGTTAAAAGAACATGAATTACGGTAACATTGAAATAATTTTACATTTTTATAGGTATTAATGGGTTGGAAGTAGAACCCCACACCCAGTAAGTAGCCCTGGGACGTGTATTTCAGTATAATAGGATAATTGATATATCAAAAATATTTTATTTCATACATACATTTTTTTAACAATAATTATTGTGCGTTAAATGAGATGAAACTTGAATCTGTACAGTACAATAACAGAGATGATGATTAAAAATCGTGATCAAATACTACTACAAATATAGATTAGCGATGAGTTACATAATGACAGTTACATACATGTATTTTAGGGCCTGCCTAAAATAAAACTCCCCAACATTTTACCTATTGTACATACTAGGCAGTAGGCAAGGGGTCCTGCCTAAAATAAAACTCCCAACATTTTAGCTATTGTAAATATGGTCTCTACGTTTGCCGGCCTCCCCATGGCGAGACTGGATATTCCATTCATTCACTGAACGAATGGTTAACTAACAGGCAAACACACATACAACTCGTATTATTAATTAAATTGGAGCAGACGTAGATAAGGAATTTAGGCGCTGGCTTGCCATGCTGACGGTCCGGGTTCGATTCCCGATGTGACCACTAATAGATTTTGCCCTGACACTCCCGTGGTTCGGAAGTCACGTAAAGCCGTTGGTCCCTACGTTAAGTGTTAGAGAGGGCTCCTTAGCCCTAACTTCGCCTGGTTAAATAAGACGATATTTAACTTTTAACCTTTCAAACAATATTTTTTGAGGATTTAAATATTTTTTAAATGTGTAACTATATGGTGTCTACGTTTGCCGGCCTCTCCATAGCGAGACTGGATGGAACATGCTTCAGTTGATCGAATGGTTAACTAACAGGCAAATGAAATCAATTAATAACTTAAGTTTTTTAACTGCTTACTTTTAAAATCATTATTTCCGTATATTTCCCACGTATCATAAGATTTGTAAAAGAATTGGTAAACTCTTTTTTATTGACATTGTTAAGATACAACAATGTCAATAAAAAAAAAAAAAAATAAAAAAAGATACAAAAATCTACATGTTTTGTAAGTTTGGCGATTTCCTCGAGGTTAGATTATAGTGTTTGATGTTATGAATGCAGTAGTTTGGTAACAGGTAATCATACATCCTGGAACAGGTAATAAGGAAAACTGGAAAGGAAATCATATTTACATAGATATGATTCACATGAATTAGTTATCTCCATGTTTTGTATACAATGTATAGAAACCATGACTTTTTAAAAATAAACATTTGTCCTGTTAAATAAATAACTTTTTAACCGAAAATATTATCAGCAGTGAACTTTTTATATTCAACGAATTGGCCTGAACTCCAAGGGGGTTTGGGGGCGAAGCCCCCAACGAGAGATGTGAGTATACGTCTTACAGTTAGTAACATTGCTCACGGAGCAAGACTACGTAACTCTAGAGTCACTAGATACTACTAACTGATAATAGTCGGTACTGGTGGCGCAGTGCTGTAACTCAGCTACTTGGGGACAAAGTTTTTGAGAGATTATTGGCATTAGGTTCCATGCTCGGTTCTCTTAATACCGACACGGCTCAATGGTTGTCATCAACGGAGACACTACTAGAGAAGTCTGGAGTGTCCGTGTTGAATGGTAGTCAAGGTTCTGATGTTGTGTAGGGGAGAGAACTGAGTGTCAGACTTGTCAGTTAGCTGAAAATCAGACCAACACTACGTGGTTCGGATTCCACGTAAAGCTGTAGGTCCCATAGTTGCCCTGGCTATTGGCCTACTAATAAATAGTCCTTTCTGAGCCAAGCCGAACTCAGATATTAACAATGACTACACTCGTTCATCTACACTCATCACACTCATTCACTCCTCATATTCGCCCATATCTCTACGATCGGTGTTTTAGAGATGAATAATGAATACTTTAATTGCAAAGTAAAGCCAATGCTATTGGTGATATCCATGCAGCTTTGTGAATATAATCATAGATAGCAATTAATACTAAACTAATGTAATACCACAAATCCCAACAAAGTCAACGTACAAACTGATTAGCTCATTTCACAGATATAGCTTTGTCACAAACTGCCCAGTGGGATTTGTAACTTTGTTGACATTGACACGCAATATATTATTTATATTCCTGCTCCTTCAATAATATTATCTGAAAAATTCAAATTAAATTATAAATATAGAAATTTTTTAATTACGTCATTTTGGACGAATACATTAAATAATTCTCTCCAGGTAAAGTATTTTAATTCAAAATAGTATAAAATAGTTTTTAACGTGTCTTAAATATGTTTTTAATTAAAGCCTATAATAATAATAATCTTTCCTGTCTTCACTTCATACAAAGGATTAAATATATAATATATAAAACAGTAAATAATATAAAATAAAAGTATTAAAAAGGAGAAATTAGTTGATAATATTCTTACAGTTCTTGAAATTTAAAATCTTCAATTACATATAGACAATTTCTGGTCAAGTAATTTTTCAACGATTTATTGAAAGCATCTTCTTTCAGATGTCTTACATGTATTGGTAATGTATTATACAATTTTATTACATTATTTTCAAAATTATGTATTAATTTATATAAATATATAAATATATATATATATATATATATATATATATATATATACATATATATATATAATAAGCAGTGACAAATATGTATAGAAGGTAAAGATATAATTTCAAGTTCTATAAAGAATGGTTTAACAGCTTGCCTTTTGGGGATTATTTGTTACTATTCTGAAAGCCTTTTTTTTTTAATTTAAGGATTTACAAAAAAAGCACCAGGACTGTTACCTGCTTTTTAACAGAGTAGAGGGCAAATTAAAGCCGTAAAAATACATTTACATATTTAACACTGGCAAATTACTGTAGTTTCATTAGCAAATATATTATTTTAGGTAATTACAACTTATGTATGTTTATCGTAAGTAAATATTGGGTTTATTAAGTAAAAATAAATGGTACAAAAATGTCATGTTCTATAATACTTATGAAAATGCTTCGAAAAGCTCAAAATCATTCTACTAAAGCAAATGAAATGTCCGTCTTAGTAGAACGTACTAACAGTGTCGTTAACGAGTCTACACCTCACAGTGTCGTTAACGAGTCTACACCTCACAGTGTCGTTAACGAGTCTACACCTCACAGTGTCGTTAACGAGTCTACACCTCACAGTGTCGTTAACGAGTCTACAACTCACGGTTTCGTCAGTTCAAGTTTCTGTTAGATCTTTGTTTAACTTTCCTCTTTAATGTCAGGACAACTCTGATTATATAAAATGGTCAATTCGGCTTTACAACTCACGGTTTCGTCAGTTCAAGTTTCTGTTAGATCGTCATTTAACTTTCTTCGTCAATGTCAGGACAGCTCTGGTTATATAAAACGGTTAATACGGAATCTTTATACGGTCGTAGGCAAGTTTACAGCTGACGGTTTCGTTAGTCCAAGTTTATGTTAGATCGTCGTTTAACTTTCCTCGTTAATGTCAGGACAACTCTGATTATATAAAATGGTCAATTCGGCTTTACAACTCACGGTTTTGTCAGTCCAAGTTTATGTTAGATCGTTGTTTAACTTTCCTCGTTAATGTCAGGACAACTCTGATTATATAAAATGGTCAATTTGGCTTTACAACTCACGGTTTTGTCAGTCCAAGTTTATGTTAGATCGTCATTTAACTTTCCTCGTCAACGTCAGGACAACCCTGGTTATACAAAATGGTTAATACGACATCGTTATACGGTCGTAGACAAGTTTACAGCTCACGGTTTCGTCACTTCAAGTTTCTGTTAGATCGTCGTTTAACTTTCCTCGTCAATGTCAGGACAACTCGGGATATATAAAACGGTTAATACGGCATCGTTATATGGTCGTAGATAATTGTACACCTCACAGTTTCCTCAGTTCAAGTTTGTGTTAGATCACCGTATAACATTCCTAGTCAACGTCAGGACAACCCTGTTTATACAAAATGGTTAATACGGCATCGTTATATGGTCGTAGATAATTGTACACCTCACAGTTTCCTTAGTTCAAGTTTCTGTTAGATCACCGTATAACATTCCTAGTCAACGTCAGGACAACCCTGTTTATACAAAATGGTTAATACGGCATCGTTATATGGTCGTAGATAATTGTACACCTCACAGTTTCCTCAGTTCAAGTTTCTATTAGATCACCGTATAACATTCCTAGTCAACGTCAGGACAACCCTGTTTATACAAAATGGTTAATACGACATCGTTATACGGTCGTAGACAAGCTTACAACTCACGGTTTCGTCACTTAAAGTTTCTGTTATATCGTCGTTTAACTTACCTAAGCAATATCAGGAGAACCCTGGTTATACGATGTTTTACATGACATGTCTACACCGTCGTAGACAAGATAATAATTTAATCCAAAAACCGTTTAAACTTGTTATTTAAACGTTACCTTCATACTTGCTACTCTTAGTTATTACTGTTTACAAATGACGTTTTACTCTTAATATTTGTATATTTGCTAGTCCCACGTAAAAAAACTTATATATTTTTTAAATAAATAGCCCTCTTGCTAGCTTAGTGGTTAGCACTCCTGCTTCACATACAGAGGTTCATTGGTTCAAATCCCGTTGTTCATAACAACGTATGTAGACCAAGTTAAAAATAACACTGGTGGAAATAAACAAACAAATTGATTCTTCGTACAGATGGAATTTATTTAATTTGTCTGTAACACGTCAGAATTATAAGTGTATTTATTTTTGTTATTATAATACATTGACTACCATCGTATAGCACCGTATTTGCCAATACCATGGTGATTGTTTGAGGACGGATAAACAAATAAAATCAAGAAAAGCTATAATCTAAGTTGGATATATATCTAAACAAAATTCTGTATTTACTAAGTTACAACACTATAACATGAGAACTGCTAGTCATTATTACACTCATGATGGGTGACATAAGTGTTGGGTTAATGGCTCATCACTTTTTAATAGGACAATTTCCTTGTCTGATAGTTAAATTCTGTAATTTTTAATTCTAAGTCTATATTTGGTTATGTTTATTTGGTTTGATTCATTTAAAAGCAAATGCCCCTAAGTAACTTATTGCGTGTCAACGCTACCTGATATGGGTCCTGTATTAACGAAGGTGTGAATTGCCGGTTTGATAATTGTGGGCTGACAGTTTAACGCAATGAGATTTATGGTCATGGTACAATGCTACAACAAACATTAGATCCTGATTAAATTTAAGAAGTTTCAATAAGAATATTTTTAATCTGAATAAACAAACTTTTCATATTTGTTAGAATTTTGAAAAGTTTTACTACAACGAATCAGAGGTATAAACAATAATTTAAAACATATTTTTTTTTTGTTCTTTGCAAATTTTTAATCATTAATTAGTGCTTTAAATTTTGCGAAAGGATGAATATATTAGCTAACGTTTACGTAGTAAATAAATCATTATAAAATAGTAATTAAAATCAAGTCATGAACTGCACGTGTAAGAGTGTAATTATAATATCTTGTTCACGGTTGATTCAATAAACTGTCAATATTCAATTGTTATTATTTCTGGTAGTCAAATAACTGAAATAATCACCATAACCCACCTAGCAGGTTTATATATATATATATATATATATATATATATATATATATATATATATATTATTATTATTATTATTATTATTATTATTAAAGATTGTTTACTTGGTTGGGATCAATTATAATTTTTATTTGGATATACAATGTATTGGTATTTCACTGGTCACTTACAAATTTTGACTAAAACTAAACTGTTACTGTTTGAAGATTTATTATGTATGTAATGTTTTAATTATTGATTACATAACATTTATATAAATATTTTTCTATAAAAACTCTATATACATCAAGGTTCTTTCTTTTTCTTTTTAAATTAAACTTCACTCACCAGTTCACAAAAAGAAGTGAGTGAACTTTATTCAACGAGTGAAGTACCGACCGTTGGCTCAGTGGGGATCCGAACCTTGGAACTTGCCCTCCACACCGGCATGTTTTCCCCAATGATACAGTTTATATACACTTATTACACACAGTGTAGATAGCCTAAACTAATCCTAAAAACTTTTAAAATAGAAGAGACATAAATGGATAAGTATATATTTAAAAAAAATACTTATTAGTAAGAATATCATAAATACAAAAATTTTTTTTTTAATACATTTACTAAAAAGAGTAAGTAAATCAACTAGATAAGAAAGTATAAACGTACTAGGGGACACCCCTGCACGCTTCGCGTGCCAACCCCGACGCTCGCTACACTCGATACACCTCGGCCTTCGGCCTCGGCATGTAACTATTCAATACAAAAATCGGTATATTAACTATATAACGTAAAATTACAATATTACATTTCGGTACAGTATCTCACTCACACTAATTGCTTTGCCACCTATTTAGCCTATTTCAAGAGTGTTCATTTCATTTATTTTTGTTTAACAGCTGAAGATTAAACTCAGAGTAAAATATTAAATAGTATAATGTCAAACATTCAAAATAGACATGTTTATTTATTTACAAAACAGCTGTTATTAATTTACTAAAATCAACCCAATGTTATCCTTATGGACCAATCTTTTAAGGGTGCTTTATACCCCTTAGGAGTACTTTATCAAGATGAAAATACTTTAGTTGTCCTATTTAAGTTCTAAAGAAACAGTGTACAAAATTTCAGCTCTCTACCTACATGGGAAAATGGAGAATTAGTGATGAGTGAGTGAGTCAATCAGTGAGGGCTTTGCCTTTTATATTAAACGTATACAAATGTATTATAAAGAACTTTTAGAACAGTTTTTCTTGGATTTATATAAATGTGTTAAGTAATAATAACTGGACAAGATCCATAAATGCACAACTACCCCATGACTCCAACAATCGACTACGGAATGGTATACAGAATATCTCATAATTAAGCAACCAAACTTCAGGAAATTATCTTGTGTACTAAAATTAGGAGAATATAAATTATAACACTTTTTCAAACAAGCCTTTTTTATTTATTATATATAAGTTTTTTATAGTTATTATTCATTATTCAATCGTCAAGATATGGGCGAATAAAAGGGGCGAATGAGTGTGATGAGTGTATATGAACGAGTGTTGTCATAGTTACTAACTAAGGTTAACTGTTCCTCAGACAGAGCTATTTATTAATAACCTAATAGCCGGGACAGCTAAGAAACCTACAGGGTTACGTGGAATCCGAACCACGTAGTGACTTCTCCAGAAGTGTCCACGTCGATGGCAACCAGTGAGCGGACGCCATGTCGGTATTAAGAGACCGAGCATAGAACCTATCGTCTACAAACTCCACAACACTTTTTCCCCAAGTATCTGGGCTACTGTACTGCGCCACCAATACTGCAATTTATTTTTTCAAATACTTTTTTCTCCGAAATTTTTTGACTGATGGAGTTGTAAATTGGCATGGCAGTTATTGTTATTATGATTAAAATCAATTAAATAGCCAATTCCATCTAATGATATGTTTCCAAACGGTTTTTGTTTGTAATTTTAGATTAACAATAACTTAAAACTGTATACATTACTAAACAATCCTAAAATGCATTGTTCGTAACGATTTATTTGTAATCGAATAATACAACATTTATGACAATTTAAAAATAACACTAAGTCTGCATCTATTAAGAATACTTATCCACGTGCATATTAATAGTGTTCCTGTGATTAAAAAAAAAAAATAAATAATGTTTGGTTTTCAATATATCCATCATATGTCGAAGACCAAGTGTTTTAAAAATGTTTTATCCCTGAAATTTTCTTTATTTTGGCATACATAATCACTTCCTGAAGTTTGGTAACTTATTTACTAGGCCCTGTTTAAGGACTCTTAACAGCCTTCTTCTCTAGTGACCTGGGGTTGATTTGGAACTTCTTGTAATTCAGTGGACTATCAGAAGACTGATTGTCGTCTGTCCTTCCTTCACCAAACCATTAATTGATTTGAACAGTCATTGCAGTTGACTTCATGTTCCCCTCTTGGTTACCTGTCATCACCAAACCATTATTTGATTTGAACAGTCATTGCAGTTGACTTCATGTTCCCCCCTCTTGGTTACCTGTCATCACCAAACCATTATTTGATTTGAAAAGTCATTGCAGTTGACTTTATGTTTCCCTTTTGGTTACCTGTCATCACCAAACCATTATTTGATTTGAAAAGTCATTGCAGTTGACTTCATGTTCCCCTCTTGGTTACCTGTCATCACCAAACCATTATTTGATTTGAAAAGTCATTGCAGTTGACTTTATGTTTCCCTCTTGGTTACCTGTCATCACCAAACCATTATTTGATTTGAAAAGTCATTGCAGTTGACTTCATGTTCCTCTCTTGGATACCTGACAGTACCAAACCATTATTTGATTTGAAAAGTCATTGCAGTTGACTTCATGTTCCCCTCTTGGTTACCTGTCAGCACCAAACCATTATTTGATTTGAAAAGTCATTGCAGTTGACTTCATGTTCCCCTCTTGGTTACCTGTCAGCACCAAACCATTATTTGATTTGAAAAGTCATTGCAGTTGACTTCATGTTCATCTCTTGGTTACCTGTCAGCACCAAACCATTATTTGATTTGAAAAGTCATTGCAGTTGACTTCATGTTCCCCTCTTGGATACCTGTCATCACCAAACCATTATTTGATTTGAAAAGTCATTGCAGTTGACTTCATGTTCCCCACTTGGTTACCTGTCAGCACCAAACCATTATTTGATTTGAAAAGTCATTGCAGTTGACTTTATGTTTCCCTCTTGGATACCTGTCATCACCAAACCATTATTTGATTTGAACAGTCATTGCAGTTTACTTCATGTTCCCCTCTTGGTTACCTGTCAGCACCAAACCATTATTTGATTTGAACAGTCATTGCAGTTTACTTCATGTTCCCCTCTTGGTTACCTGTCAGCACCAAACCATTATTTGATTTGAAAAGTCATTGCAGTTGACTTTATGTTTCCCTCTTGGTTACCTGTCATCACCAAACCATTATTTGATTTGAAAAGTCATTGCAGTTGACTTCATGTTCCCCTCTTGGTTACCTGTCAGCACCAGACCATATTTGATTTGAACAGTCATTGTAGTTTACTTCATGTTCCCCTCTTGGTTACCTGTCAGCACCAGTTATCAGTAGCTGCGTTTTACAGATGAACATTTTTTTCATTTGAAAACGTTTCGCGCTTACATTTTTTACATATTTATTTAAAATTTGTACATGCTTTATAGTAAAAGTGAGATTATTGCCCCGTTACAGATTTGTTCTAATGTTTTAGTCCTTTTTTTTAATTAGTGTTAAATTAGAAAAATAGAAACCACACATGTAAAAAATAAACCAAAATTGTTAGAAAAAGTCTTTTTCGGAAGGCACTAGATAGTTATGATCTTTCTTTTTTATTTTAAATAAAGGTCAAGTTTACAATTGTTCTTTATAATAAAGTTGTAATCTTATTTTGAAATAAACATTGCCGTCTAAAAGGATCACATCCAATATATCAGCATGTGTAGCATAGTCTTAACATATTGAGTCCTAAAATCATAACAAAAGTGGCGTTGAAATTAATAGGCCCATTTCACTGATACAGTTATTTAAAAATAGTCCAGGGAGACCCGTCGCATTGTTGACCAACTTAGTCGCACGCAAGAACCCTCTTAGTGGCCGTATTAATTGCTCAGCTGTTCGCATAAAATACCCCGACAACATAAGGAAATTCTGATAAATTTAATTATTTTTATCACCACGAACCAATCATTGAAACCGAACAGCTTTCTTGCTTGCCAGGACGTATTAAGCATGCATAACCTACAATAAATTCACCTTGCAGCTAGTGTTAATGGGCCACTTTATTAAGAGGGTGCAGCTAACTGAGCTAATGTTAGCTGCAGGGTGTCAATGTTATTCAGGTAATGTCTTACGAACACGTGATGAATATTGCATTTTTTAATCACAGCATTCCTGAATGAGACTGTATGTAAAAATAGAGAAACAATCAGGAATGAAACATTGTTAAAATGATTGGTTTTCGACATATGTGGATATATTGAAAACCAAACCTTAATTAATTTGCTTTTTTTCAAAATCACAAGATCACTTACTAATACTTACGTGGATAAGTATTCTTAATTGATGCTGTGTTAGTGCTATTTTCAGATTGTCATAAATTATGTAAAATTTAATATTGACAGTTTTATGAATCAACCGTGAACAAGATATTATAATTACACTCTTACACGTGCAGTTCATGACTTGATTTTAATTATTATTTTATAATGATTTATTTATAATGTAAACGTTAACTAATATATTCATCCTCTCGCAAAATTTAAAGCTCTCATTCATGATTAAAAATTTGCAAAGAACAAAAAAAAGAACATGTTTATACCTCCTGTTTTCGTTGTAATAAAACTTTTCAAAATTCTAACAAATATGAAAAGTTTGTTAATTCAGATTCAAAATATTCTTATTAAAACTTCGTAAATTAAATTACAAATATTTCCTACCGTTATTTTTTTAAGCAACAATTGAAAACTGTCTATCTCAATCCATCGGCCAAAAGCCTATATCACAGAAATTTAACCATTAACATTTTATGATGGTCTACATTTATTAAATTCTATAAATTATATAATTTATTACAAAAATAAAAACATTCTAACATTATATCGACAGTAAATATACGATACAATTTTTTTTGTCAAGAAAATCCCAACAGACCTTCTTACTGATCATTTTTAAATACATAATGATTCAACACCTAGATATCATATATCATAATATTACAGCATAAATAACTAACCAGATAGTTATCTGTGATTAAAGTATTCATTAAAAATAATATACATTGTAAAAAAGAAACAATTTTAATATAAATAAATATATTCAGTTGATGCTGCTTTATATTTATTTGAACGTTTTTTACAATATGCAAATATAACTAGTGAATAAGAGAACAACATTTACAAAAGCGAAAGAAAAGAGAAATGAATAAAAATTTCTATTTGAGACACTTTAAGCCTTAAAACATATATCTAGTAAGAAGACGCAACAAACTACCTTGTATATGCAACACTTGTGTATATATTGTTATTTATACAATGAATATACAATTAATTGTAATATATAAAATACATTCCTAACTGCTACGTTATTTCATTTTTAGTCAAATACTTATTCTATAAACATAAATATGATGTTTAACACTACGAAGCTGTTTTTAATGTTGAGAAATAAATTGCAAAGTAATGAATTATAAATCATACAACGCGTGATTTTATATCAAATATTTCCCTAGACTGGAGTTCAATAAGAAAACAGGCTTTTTAAATGAGACTAATGTTTAAGTTAGTGTGTTAACAATAAAGTCAATGACAATTAACTGCGTACACATTCGAGTAAAGCCACTTTAAATTGGTGTGTTAACAATAAGGTCAATGACAATTAACTGCGTACACATTCGAGTAAACCCAATTTAAATTAATGTGTTAACAATAAGGTCAATGACAATTAAATACGTACACATTCAAGTAAAGCCAATTTAAATTAGTGTGTTAACAATAAGATCAATGACAGTTAACTGCGTACACATTCGAGTAAACCCAATTTATATTAATGTGTTAACAATAAGGTCAATGACAATTAACTGCGTACATATTCGAGTAAAGCCAATTTAAATTAGTGTGTTAACAATAAGGTCAATGACAATTAACTGCGTACACATTCGAGTAAACCCAATTTATATTAATGTGTTAACAATAAGGTCGATGACAATTAATTGCGTACACATTCGAGTAAACCCAATTTAAATTAATGTGTTAACAATAAGGTCAATGACAATTAACTGCGTACACATTCGAGTAAACCCAATTTAAATTAATTTGTTAACAATAAGGTCAATGACAATTAACTGCGTACACATTCGAGTGTACCCAATTTAAATTAACGTGTTAATAATAAGGTCAATGACAATTAACTGCGTACACATTCGAGTAAACCCAATTTAAATTAATGTGTTAACAATAAGGTCAATGACAATTAACTGCGTACACATTCGAGTAAAGCCAATTTAAATTAGCGTGTTAACAATAAGGTCAATGACAATTAACTGCGTACACATTCGAGTAAAGCCACTTTAAATTGGTGTGTTAACAATAAGGTCAATGACAATTAACTGCGTACACATTCGAGTAAACCCAATTTAAATTAATGTGTTAACAATAAGGTCAATGACAATTAAATACGTACACATTCAAGTAAAGCCAATTTAAATTAGTGTGTTAACAATAAGATCAATGACAGTTAACTGCGTACACATTCGAGTAAACCCAATTTATATTAATGTGTTAACAATAAGGTCAATGACAATTAACTGCGTACATATTCGAGTAAAGCCAATTTAAATTAGTGTGGTAACAATAAGGTCAATGACAATTAACTGCGTACACATTCGAGTAAACCCAATTTAAATTAATTTGTTAACAATAAGGTCAATGACAATTAACTGCGTACACATTCGAGTGTACCCAATTTAAATTAACGTGTTAATAATAAGGTCAATGACAATTAACTGCGTACACATTCGAGTAAACACAATTTAAATTAATGTGTTAACAATAAGGTCAATGACAATTAACTGCGTACACATTCGAGTAAAGCCAATTTAAATTAGCGTGTTAACAATAAGGTCAATGACAATTAACTGCGTACACATTCGAGTAAACCCAATTTAAATTAATCACATATTGTTGGCAATAAAGGAAAAGCAACGTTAATGTTGAATGAATACTAAACACACTTAAGTTCTTCACAGCCATCTCTAGCTACAAGATCGTAGTTAGATAAGCATCCGTATTACACTGCAACGAGTGTTATAAAATATTTAGAAAATGTTTTTCGTATGACTTTCTATAACATTTTATTTTTCTCCTTTGGTTCCATGCTCAGAAAGTTAAGAAATTAGTAATTAAGATTAGGAGGTTAATATCTTAAATAAGTTCCACCTGTACCAAAGAGGGCTCTGCATAAAGGTTTCTAAAATTATACGTTTCTTTCAAATTATTGCAAGATTTAAAAAATTAGCTCCCCTTTATTCGTTAAATGACGACGCGACATCCGACAAATAAAGATGAATATTTTTGATATAACTCTTGCAGGTAAAATTAAATTATTCGAGCCTAATTATACTTATGTAAGTTAAAAGGTGTGCGTCCGCTTGGTTATGAATAAAATTGTCAGTCATTATTTGTTATAAGGAAAGATTCTGGTGGAAATAACCAATATACAACATTTACTGTCCATCAAGTAGGCCAAACTAATGGTAAAACCCAAACTTGACATTGTGTTCTCCTCAACCACTACTAAGACCCAAACTTTAGTGTCTGCTCTGACCATTGCACAAAGCTAACACCAAACAAAAGGTTCATTCTACTAACGATCTGTGAACTTGACAATGGGTTCTCCTCAACCACTACCAAGACCCAAACTCTTAGTGTCTGCTCTGACCACTGCACAAAGCTAACACCTAACAAAAGGTTCATTCTACTAACGAGCTGTGAACTTGACAATGGGTTCCCCTCAACCACTACCAAGACCCAAACTCTTAGTGTCTGCTCTGACCACTGCACAAAGCTAACACCTAACAAAAGGTTCATTCTACTAACGAGCTGTGAACTTGACAATGGGTTCTCCTCAACCACTACCAAGACCCAAACTCTTAGTGTCTGCTCTGATCACTGCACAAAGCTAACACCTAACAAAAGATTCATTAATAATAATAATAAAAAATGTTTTATTTCATGAAACAATATACAAATATTGCATAGAAATCGTCAAGTTTGCAAACAAAGTCATTTAAGTTATGTATAAAAAAAACTCACTCAATACATAGTTACATTCATACTTACAATAGTCAAATCATTATTCGTTTGAACTAATCCACTCCAGCACCTACGTCAGTCAGCCAGTCACTAGGTCTCCCATTGGTGTGCCAAAAACTCATCTGTGCTGTAAAACGCTTCCGATATCAAGGCAGCTTTCAGACGAGTTTTGAACGCCTTCAGCGTTGGGGCACTTTTAATTGCGTTCGGTAATTTGTTGACAAAATGAGCACCCGCCTGTGAGGGCAAGCGCTCGTAAGCTACCGTCCTGTGTCTTCCAGTTCAGTAGTTGTCCCTGCCTATAGTTTCATAAGAGTGTATTTCTCTACCACTTATGGGATCGCATTTTGATTTAAAGAACACACGCGTTTCTAAAATATACAGGCAGGGTAATGTCAACATTTTTAGGTTTTTAAATGATGGCTTGCACGACTCTCTCCACTGCAGTTTGGCAACTATACAGACTGCTTTTTTTTTGCAGAATGAACAGTCTGGAAAAGATAACATTTGCGCAACCACCCCACAGTGCCAGTCCGTATGAAAAGTGAGGGTACATAATATGCCGTCATCAGTATCTGGATCGGGCAATATTTAGAAAGTTGCCTCAAAACATAAATGCCTGAGGATACTTTGGAGCATATACTGTCTACATGGCAATCCCAAGTCAAGCCCTGATCAAGGTGTATTCCGAGGATTTTTGCCGAGTAGACTTCTTCGATCTCAGTCTCGCCCACCATTACTGTTGTACTATGATCTGAGTCGCTTTGGCGCAGAAGGAACTGCATGAATGACGTTTTTTGTCGCATTTGTTTTGAGATTGAGCTTGTTAAAAATATATGGAATTGAATTGTTAAGCTCAATGAACGTTACCTGTTCCAGTTCTTCACTTGAGTTTGAGTAAACAGAGATTCGTATCATCAGCGTATTGGACGAGACGCCCTTGATGTACTGATGAACCAACATCGTTAACGTAGATCAGAAAGAGCAGCGGGCTGAGTATGGATCCCTGCGGGACACCGTATCTCAGTCTCCTCTCCTCAGATCTCATATTTGAGATCCCCACAAATTGAGTTCTATCCATGAGATAGGATTGTATCCACTTGAGTGGCACGCCTCGTATCCCATAATTGTTGAGTTTGTGAATTAGAAGCCCATGATCAACACAGTCAAAAGCCTTCGTTAAATCGACAAATACACTCAGTGTACTTTTACAATTTTCAATTGCTTCTACTATCATATCGACCAGACACACTACTGCATCTGTTGTGGATTTTCCATTCCTGAATCCAAATTGATTTATTGATAGTAGATTGTGATTATTCAGGAAATTAACCATTCGGATAAGAAAAAAATTTTTTTGAATACTTTGCTGAAGGCTGGCAATATTGAGATAGGACGGTAGTTATGCTTATTCAATGGATCGCTCTTTTTAAAAACTGGGATAACTTTAGCTTTTTTCAGAGAAGCAGGGCACGTTCCTGTAAGAAAAGAGTGATTGATTAAGTATTCAAGAGGCCTCAACAAATGCTTATGGCATTTTTTAAGAAGCCACACCGAAAAATTATTTAAATCATTTGACTTTATTGATTTAAAATCACTGATAACTCGAGATATCTCCTCCTCCGTTGCCGGAGCAAGAGCCATTGAGGCTACGGGACTCGAGAAGGACAATGAGAATAATCGACTCTCTAGGTGATAAAATGCTTGATCGGCTTTATTTGAGGAAACAAATTTTTTAAATTCTTCAGTGACCTTTAAGGGGTCGCTGGTTTGCTTGTTATCAATTTCAAGCTCAATACGTTTGTCTTTGTGTGCTGAACTTTTATTGTTAATTATAGCCCACGCGGTTTTTGAGACATTTATTGACGTGAGCATTGCTTTGTTAACCTCATAGGCCTTTGCAGCTTTAATGACTTTTCTGTAAGTCCTTTTGTAATTTCGGAAAAAGATTTTGAATTCCTCGTTTAAAGGATGTTTTTTTGTTATTTCGTAAAGAAGTAATAATTTTTCTCTTGAAATAAGTATACCTTTGGTAATCCAAAAACCGTTTTTATTCATCGGTTTTTGAATTGTGTTTTTTAAGGGACAGCTCACATCCAAATAATAGTTAAATTTTTCCTCGAAATTCTGAAACTCTTTTTCAATAGAATCTCCGAGTTCAACAATACAACATTAGTTGGCCTCGTGTCTCTGATTGTTTTTTTATTTGTAGGTTGTCGCATTGGTCCATGACCATTGGTCTGACATGGCTGTGTTGATCACAGAAACTTCCACGTAAGTCATGTTTGTGATAATGTTATCAATTGCCGTCATAGAAAATGGAGTCACTCTCGTTGGTGAATTAATTGACGGAATGAGGTGAAAAGAACTCAATAAATCTGTAAATCTTCTTGTCATCGGGCTATTGATATCTAATATATCGATATTAAAGTCTCCCATGACAATAAATGCTCGATTTTGTTTCGACATCTTACTCAAAATTTTTTCGAATTTTGAGAAGAATAAATCTTGATTTCCCGATGGAGACCGATATACGCCAATAACTTCGATTTGTGTGTGTTTTGTTTTGAATCTTACTCAAGGTGTTTGTCTGTAGGTTCACACACTGTGAGAGGGGTAAATAAAATATGTTTAACGAAAATTGCCACCCCTCCACCTTTTGTAGAGGTGCGGCAGTAAAAATTTGCCAATTGATAATTTTGAATTTGAAAATGCTTGATGTTGCTATGGTTATACCCGTGTTCGGTAATAACTAGCACATCGGGGTTCACTTCCTCACACATGAGAGAAAGTTCTTCCACCTTGTTTGTTGCTATTTGTGCATTTTGATGCACAAATATGCATTTATCTGATATGTGCAGTTTCAATTTGGAATTTTGAGTGGTTTTCGAGTGTCTTATTTTTGAACGGTTGCTTGGAGTGGATTCCCTAAAAAAGTGCCTGAAGAAGATGTACTATTCTTTACATTAAAATCAGCATGATGTGTAGATTAGATGACAGCTGCAGCATAGGTTTCATTCTACTAACGATCTGTGAACTTAACAATGGGTTCCCCTCAACCACTACCAAGACCCAAACTGTTAAAAGTTTCTGTTCTGAAGACTGCACAAAGCTAACAAAACGTCCATTCTAATAACTAGTAGTGAACTTGACAATGGGTTCCTCTCGACCACTACCAAGACACAAACTCTTAAGTGTATTCTGTGACCAATGCATAAATATAACACCTAACAAAAGGTCCATTCTACTAACTAGTTGTGAACTGTAAAATGGGTTCACCTAACCAAAACCAGGACAAAACCCCTTAAAAGGGTCAACGCTGACCAATGCATAGATCTAACACCTAACAAAAGGTTCATTCTACTAACTTGTTGTGAACTGTAAAATGGGTTCATCCAACCAAAACCAGGACAAAACCTCTTAAGAAGGTCTACTCTGACAAATGCATAAATATAACACCTAACGAAAGGTCCATTCAACTAACTAGTTCTGAACTGGACTACGGATTCACCTCAACCATAACCAAGACATAAACTCTTTAGTGTATGCTCTGAGCACTTCACAAATTTAACACCCAACAAAAGGTCCATTCTACTAACGAGAGGTGAACTGGACAATGGGTTCACTTAACCTAAAACCTGGAATAAACCCCTTAAAAGGGTCTACGATGACCACTACACAAAGCTGACACCTAACAAAAGGTCCATTCTACTAACGAGCTGTGAACTTGACAATGGGTTCACCTTAACCAAACCAGGACAAACCCCCTTAAAAGGATCTACTTTGATCACTGCACAGATAGTTCACTAAAAATATAAGTCTCCGGCCATTTGAAGATACGAAATAAACTATAAAATAACATCATCAAACAAAAAGTCGATTATTCTATTAGTATTGTTAATATTTGATTTGTTTTTTATAAGTCATTTTAATTAATACAAAAAAAAATTAGTTAAAAATTAATAAAATAGTTAATCATATAACAAAACATTTTACAGCTTTATAGCCTAAATATAACATAAACAAATTAACAATTTGAATATTTTAAAAAAACATGTACATCTGTCTAAATAGCAGGTTAATTCACTTTTAAGCCAAGGTATTAGTATTTCATAAATTCATATCAACATGCACATGGATTGTTTGTACAAATTCCTAATGAAATTTACTGATAATCTTCATCAAGTCATTGTGTTTTAATGATGGGAATTTACTTTATTATGTTTATGGACATGTAAAGCAATCCAATAGGTTGGATAATCATTCCAAATATTCACCGTTGTTTAGCCATAGGAATTCTATTTCAAATATTCAATGTTTCAACTCTGAACTATTACATTTGAACGTACCACATTCTCTTCAGTTTTCATATTAAGCATTTCGTATATTTCATTTTATGTCTTAAACACAGTTAAGAAGGATATTATTGGTCTCGTAACGCGTCTCGCCTACTTGTATAAGTCACTGAATACTTCACCTCAGTGAGACATGTTTGTAAGTTTAAAACCAAAACGAATTTCAACGGCAGTTGTATACTGTAGTTCAATTTGCACAGTTGTTATTTTTTCCACAAGTTCAAATTAATTACAGTCCATAAACCATACCAAAGAGTTTCTTTTTAAGGATTACGAACAAGCAATAATAACAGCCATGTAATAGAAATAAATGTGATAAAGAGCCAAACTTATCCTCCTAAAATATATATATAGGGACTTAAAGAATGGATTTTCATACTAATCAACAAAAGGTTATGTCATATTGTACATTGTACTGTATCAGTGGACAAATAAAATTTAAACAAGGTTAAATCTGGGTTGACACGATACGAGTGTACCCGGACCGAGTATAATTTTGGTACTCTGTCCAAGCGCATTCGGACATGCACTCGGATGGCAGGATTGACATAACGGATTGTGCTCGGACTGATGCCAGACTGTTTGAATGAAATAAAATCTAATGTTCTTAAAACGATGGCTGAAATGATACTGAGAAGAGGTATAGCTGCTGTTGCAATAGACTACAGTTTTTGAAAAACATAAACATAACCAAAACGAAACGAATGAAATAACAGAACCGTAAATAAAAAAAAAAAAACAAAAAAAAAACACACAATTCGGATTACTCTATACGAATAAGTAGAGCGCTGTCCGACTTCACTCCTACCGAGTGTATTCGGACCAAGTTACTCGGAACGTGTGTTTACACGTTACGAGTGGCATCTGAGTGATGCACGCGCAACATCCGAGTTCGATCGGACCGAGTATAATCGTATCGTTTCAACCCGGCTTAAGGAAATATGATCAACACACGTAATAGTTAAGTGTGGATTGAAGGCTATTTTGCATTCACATTGAATTACAGTATTGGACAAACAACAATTTATTGAGGTTAAATGATTTGAACACACGTATTAGTTAAGTATGGATTTTAGTTTATTTGCCACTCCCACTGAATTACATTATTGGACAAATAAAAATTTACATTGGGAAACAATTATCAGGATTTGTATGAGAAACATGTCATATTGACGAATATGATCTATATATGACATAGGTCATATATAGATCACCTTATACAAAAGCGCACACAAATTTTCGGAGTTTACAAATTTTCTCGTATACATTTTTTCTGAGAAAAATGTTGCTTATACTTGTACAAATGGCCCAGCCTAAAGGCCTGGTTACACGATGCGATTTACTTACCTGTAAGATAGATAGCTACTGTATCGTATACTCGCATGGCCGTAGCTCTACTCATCTCTCCCGGTCACACAAGTATGAGTTGCTGGCTTTATATTGCACAGCTATTTGACAGCTACTGTATCGTATACTCGCATGACAATAGCTCTACTTGCTGGCTTTATATTGCACAGCTATTTGACAGCTACTGTATCGTATACTCGCATGACAATAGCTCTACTCGTCTCTCCTGGTCACACAAGTACGAGTTGCTGGCTTTATATTGTACAGCTATTTGATAGCTACTGTGTCGTATACTCGCATGGCCGTATCTCAACTCGTCTCTCCCGGTCACACAAGTACGAGTTGCTGGCTTTATATTGTACAGCTTCTGCACCTTATCACTCGCTCATTGTTTTGACAGAAATCTTTTTGCACGGCCATTAATTTGTTGTAGTGGAATTTTTTTCTCGAAGTTTGCTTTTTTTAAACAATTATTTAGTTAAATTATTATTTAATCTTTATAATACAACTATATATCTACCTATTTATTTGTCTACTTAAATGTTTATTTTTGATTGGATAATGTATCCTCTTCAAACTTTTTGTTATGTCTCGAGTTGTATTATCACCAAATTCACATTTAGTCATAGTCATAGGACAATCCAAACAGTTACAAAGATATATATTGAAATAGTTAACAAAGAAGGAGCTGTGTGAAAAAAGAAAAGAAAGGCTATTTTGGCCAGGGAATGGATGAAAAAGAAGGGTGATACTTATACAATGATTAAAGAACTGTATAATGAAACACCTCAATAATGTAAAGCAGTTATGAAAGTGACGCCTCCTTCACAAGTGAAAATTCTTGATTTACATATTGTAAACCCATTTGCTCTCGAATGTAATTCTAACGAGGCCTTACGAAAGTCTGTTTTTATAGTTAGGATGTAAGCAATTCCATAAGTTAGTTTGCTCCTTAAAAATTGCTACAAACTTTAAATTTTGATCTGAAGACCATCTTTCTGACATTTTTTAAAGAATATAAACTATGTATTGAGGACCGACAAAGCACCGAACGACTTGCAACAATGTGATCACCGACATACGAGCTACTGTCATTTCACATATGTTCAAAATGTTACGGCCGAGACGCATGCGAGTTGCTGTTTGTGGCGTGGTGGGGGAAGGCGGGTGGTGAGTAGAAACAAAAAACTTTGTAGTAACTCGCATAAGAGCTACTCGCTGACAGTAATTCGTATAGTGCGGTCACGCGGTGCGAGTAGCTGTCCTGGTTACACTGTCTAGGCCAGCTCGCACGCTAGCTAGTAGCACCGTGTAAACACCACGCCTTAACCGTGCTCGTAGACTTGACTGTACTAACCGTTCTGAACAAGTTCTACTGTTTCCTTACAAAGAGTAATAAATACCACTTGAGTTTCGTTTATTATTTAAGAATATTATGGTATGATTACTCAGGTGTCAAAATATGATGTTTTTTTTTTTTTTTAATATTTTAAAACGTTGAAATCATATGTTTTTTTTTATATTTACTGCGTACACATATGACAAAATTACACGACTTTGACTGTGGAGTAAGTACTTCACTACAAAATTTACATTTTAAATGTTTATCACTCATTGAATTACTTTCACAAATAATACTTACTATGATTAAATAAAAATTACGCACCAATATTATAAAAGTAATCCATACTCCAAATTGAATGATATGCATATTAACTTAACACATTTGAAATGTAGCTGTTAGTAAACAATCGATTGCGTTTACTCGAAATATTTTTAAGGCCAAATAATTTAAAACTAGGCCAAACAAGTTATTCAAAAACGTAATTTAGAAATGTTATAGTAACTAATACCACAGTATAATAAAATACAGTAGCGATACTACATTAAAACTAAGTTAATCACGGTTTACCAAGTAAATCACGGGGAAACCTAATTTGATGATGGGTTTCAAACTGTAGTATATCAGATGGTTTTAAATAACATATGTTTGGTTTTATTTACTTTTTTAATATGTGGTATTATTGAGTTAGTTTAACATGCACAGTGAGTAGATATTATTAGGTTAGTTTCGAAAGACTATACACATTTAAAAAGTGTTATTTATTTATTCGTTTAAACAGATGGATACAACACAACCAAAGTTGTTTATTTATTTATTTATTCATAAGACGCCGATCATCAAGATATGGGCGAAGATGGATTTCGAATGAGTGTGATGAGTGTAGAGGAGCAAATGAAGTCATTGTTACAAACTAAGGCCGACTATTTCTTAGAAAGTCTCATTAATTAAGAGCCCAATGACAAATGTACAGCCGGTGATTATCAGCTGATCCTTCTCAAAATGTATTGACTCTGATTGGGATCGAACTGAGAAACTTTTAGCACATGAAACTGGAATTGTACCAACTACGCTACCGACCAATTGAACACAAGGACTACCTACGTTGATCACGAGGGCTACCTACCTTGATCAAGTGTGTCTAGCCAAGTTCATCATGGGGGCTTCATTAGTTAATATCTTGATTCTACCCTAGTCGGTCACAGGTACTACGCAAGTTGGTTACGAGGACTACCTATTTTGATCACGGGTGGCTACCCAAGTTAATCACGTGGTTACCCAAGAAGATAATGTGTTATTACCCAAATCGATCAAGATCGACCAAATTTGTTGATCACAGGAGGCTA
The DNA here is from genome assembly GCA_035578905.1 of Stictocephala bisonia. NCBI lineage: Eukaryota > Metazoa > Arthropoda > Insecta > Hemiptera > Membracidae > Stictocephala > Stictocephala bisonia. Next base: position 1,580,880 of record JAQJVL010000073.1, on the reverse strand, counting down.
CCCAAGTTAATCTGAAGGGGGCTGCCCAAGTTGATAGTGGATGCTATCACATTAAATAAAGAGGGATGTACCCCAGCTTATCATGGATACTATTAAATTTCATCATGGTTCCTGCCCATGTTACTCGAGGAGGCTACCCGAGAAATGATCAGGAGTGGTTGATCAGGGGGGTGAGCTGAACTTTATTAAGGGGGATACCTACATTGATCAAGGGTAGCTACCTAAGATGATGATTGACAAAAAACTCAACTTTATCAGTTTTTGTGAGGAAACGATAGAATATACCACATCAGTGTATATGACACATTTTGTACAGAATTTAATTGTTAGTTTGAAAAGTGTATTAAGTGATATCAAATCTAAATATTACAGTTTCTTTAGAATAAAAACCTCAACGGTGCAAACATTGTGAATATCATAATGAAAAGGGCAAAATCTAATTGTATATCATTTTATAAACAAGAAATGTGAAGGTAAACAGTATGTAGAGTTGTAAGTTTCTGGCTTCTTTTAATCATGCTTAAATAGGAGGAACTCTTCCAAAAAAATCACATGTTTTCGACAAAACTTAACTCTACAGACTTTTTGTGAGAAAACTATAGTATGTACAACAAAAATGTACACAACACTTTTTATAAAGAATTAATATAGTAATTTGAATATTTGATTAGATTCTATATATAATAACTACCACAGCTTCAGTAAAACAAAAACTTTAACTCTGCTAACAGGACAGTAGTTTCACTTAAGCCGTTTTCAATGTTTTCTAGGTTATGAAAAGTGAAAAATCAAAGCTTATAGCGGTTTGATAACAAAAATTCTAAAGGTACTTGTATCTATAGTGTGTAAGTTTTAAGTTTCTAGCTCCTTTTAGTCAAGCTTAAATGGGAGGAACTATTCTAAAAAAATTACATTTTTCGAAAAAACTCAAGTTTACCAACATTTTCTGAGGAAACTATAGTATGCGCCACAAAGTTATACAAAACACTTTTTGTACATAATTTAATTTTTCATTTGAATATTTCATTTGATGTTATCTAAACTAAAATACAGTTTCAGTATAACAAAAACCTTAATCCTACAAACAGGTCAGCGTTTTCACGTCAGTCCTTTTGATTTTTTTCTTGGTTATGAAAAGTGATAAATAAAATGTTATAGCAGTTTTTGTAACAAAGCAGTGATGGTAGATAGCGTGTGAGGCTTTATGTTCTATAATATCTTAAAAGGCAATAAATTACGAAAAACCTATCAAAAATATAATTGTTTTAACGAAAATAGGAATTTAACGGTTTTTGCGTAGTTATTATCAAAAACTTTTTAAAAATACTCCTTAACAAAAATGTAAGAAATGTAATTACAAATCTGGAGTATGCTTCAGATTTGCTCTACAAACAACGGTTTGGCCACAATCAAGCCGTAAGTAAACCTCTGCACACAATTCAAAATTTCCGTCTGCTATTTTTTTTTTTTTTTGGGGTAGAAAATAAAAAATGTTTATTTTTCGTAATTTTTGCAAAATTTTAAGCTCATCTACAAGTGGGTTAGAGTTTGTATATGTGAGTCAGTCAGTGAGTGAGTGAGTTACACATGCGGCTATATAGACACTAGATACAGTATAATAAGATACAATAGCGACACTCCCATTGCAGTGCTGTGGAGTTAGCGTGACGCTAGCGCTCCTAACGGTAGGAGTGTACAACTTCATCACATTAGCATTATTGATTATTATTCATTTCGTAGAGATATGGGTGAATATGAGGAGTGAATGATGTGATGAGTGTAGATGAACGCGTGTAGTCATTGTTACTATCTGAGTTCGACTTGGCTCACAAAGGACTATTTATTAAAAGATTTTCAGCTGACAAGCCTGACACTCTGTTCTCGTCCTTACACAACATCTGAACCTTAACTACTTATCCAACATGGACACCTCAGACTTCTATAGTAGAGTCCACGTCGAGCGGACGCCGTGACGGTATTAAAAGCATGGAACCTATTACCTACAATCTCCCAAACACGTTGTCACCAAATAGAAGGGTTCCAGCACTGCGCCACCATTGTGTCTTGCAAAGAAGTAGAATAATAACAATATAAAAAGTGACATAACAGATTATAGACATGTTATATGACACATAATAATAACAGCTGAGGATATAAATAGTGCAAAAATACATATATTTTTTGCACTTGTCACCAATTTTTAACGGAACGTCACTATTACTGTGGTGTAGTGTTATGCTCCTGCCACTAGGACCGCTATCATCACGCTAGCTCACACCGCTGCAATGGAAGTGTCTCTACTGTATATTATTAAACTATTTCTGCACTATTTATACCACCAACTGTTATTAGTAAATGTCAAATAACTTATGTCTATAATTTATCACTTCACTTTCCTCATTATTATTCCACTTCTTTGTGAGACAAAGTGAAATACAACGGTAATGTGTTGTAGTTGTATGCTCCTGCCATTAGGAGCGCTAGCGTCGCGCTAGTTCCACACCGCTGCAATGGAAGTGTCGCTTCTGTGTGTTAAAATTTTACTAGTCTTTAATCACATATTCAGTAAAATAAAAGTTTTAGAAAAGTACCGGCATCCTACTCCGCTTATATCAACCTCTCTTCAAGGTCACACACACCTCTAAGAAGCACCAACTGTATTAATCTACAATCCACACTTAACTATTGCGTGTCTTTAATGAATGATGCAATTCAATGTGAGTGTCAAGTATAACCAGACTTATTACGTGTCATTGTTTAGATCACTTAATGTAAATTGCTATTTGTCCAATGACACAATCCAATATGACAGTCAAATATTCTACAATTCACACTTTAACTATTGCGTGTCTTTATTGAATGATGCAATTCAATGTGGGTGTCAAGTACAACCAGACTTATTACGCGTCATTGTTTAGATCACTTAATGTAAATTACTATTTGTCCAATGATACAATCCAATATGACAGTCAAATATTCTACAATTCACACTTAACTATTGCGTGTCTTGAATGATGCAATTCAATGTAAGTGTCAAGTACAACCAGACTTATTACGTGTTATTGTTTAGGTCACTTAATGTAAATTGCTATTTGTCCAATGATACGATCCAATTTGAGAGTCGAATATTCTACAATCCACACTGTCTTAACTATTACGTTTAACGTTAATTTCTGTTTGTAAAGTGATGCAATTCAATCTGTTTAATATAAGCATCAAATAACTTTTACGCGTTATTGCCGTAATCCCATAACGTCAACGGTGTTTGCAATATCGATGAAAAATGAATAATAAATCATTATAATGAATAATGTACATTCTACTGAATCATATCATTTACTGTTCAAAAACATACTACTGTATTTGGTAATAGACAATTGAAATGTCAATACTCTATATAACAAACACAATCACAGATAGCCAATATACTGATAATTATGATTTAGGAAACAATTGCATACAACAACACATCATCTAAAAAATAGAGCAATGCTACGTGAAAAATCACTATTTATTGCGTGAAGAATACTAATAAACTGTTTGGAAAAAAATTCAAAATTATATCAACAACATTTTTAAAATTTATACAATTCGAAACATTTTATGTAATTGAGCAAAATAGTAACTGAGTTAAAGAAATAAATATATGTTTTTCAGGTGTTATGTTCTTATGTTTTAACTGCTCTTTCACTATCTTGTAATTTTTTACTGGAATATTTTTATATTATAACTATATTAACAACTTACAACATACCCATATTCCAGTAACTGGGAAAATACAACCTCATGTTGTTGAAAGTAATTTAAGTATAATATGAGATCCCCAAACTTCCTCAAACTGTATAAAATTAAGTTAAATCTTTAAAGTTAATTTAATTGAAAAGTATACAGCGTACATTTTAATCAAAAAAAATAAAATGTATAAGAGACCATTATCAAATCTTACTTTGGAAGAATCTTACACCAAATAATATTTCTAAAGAACTCTGTAGCTTTAATGGATTTAGATATCAATTTGGCTTGTATGTTATAAGTTTCTATGCTATTTTCATTTACTTTGAATAAATACATTTCATATTTATCTTATATAAACGAACCTCCCTTAAATAGAAATTAGTTTGGGAAATGTGTTTCAATCACGACCATCCTATGTAATCCCTACAGGTCAGGTGTAATACGTGTGCATCTAGTAGGGTTAGGAGAGTTCATTAGTTTTGGAAAAGATTGTTTATAGCACATGTGTAGGGTGGGTAGGACTCAATATGGCCAATATTGCGACTAACTGTAAGAAATCTGATTTAAATTAACTTCTGTATTCAAAAATATCATAAACAATGACGTTTTTAGTTAATAAATAGCAATTTTGTACATCTGTTAACATTATAACCGTATTTAGCGGGTGACTAAGAACCAAATGCTTTAAATATTAGTTTTCTTAGAAAATAACAATGACTAAATATTGTACTAACAGTTTTTAAAGGTTTATTCGATCGTAGGCTTAAGCGACTGATGTTATTACTAAAAAAATTAAGATTCCGATTACGACTGTGTTAAAATATTTATAACATTTACATCACCAAACGTTTGACGCATGCTACATCACAGCATGGGCGAAACTTTTGGTGATGTAGGTTGTAAATAACACCTTGACACGGTCGTTATCGGGAGCTTTAGTTTTTAGTAAAGTTCTGCGAAATCAACCAAAGAATTTTAAATTATTTATTGGAGAAATAGAAAGGTATTTTATTTCTATGTCAGGCATCGAGTTTGACTATTTGACATATATCTTGCGATGAAACAAATGTCCATTAATAGTTTCCGGTCTATATAAGATTATACAAGAACAATACAGACTGCGTTTGCAGCGAGATGGACTCACGCACTGTATTGTATGAGAACTATTACCTTTCATTGCTTTACTAAACGAGAACAATACAGACGGCGTTTGCAGTGAGATGGACTCGCGCACTCAATTATATGGGCATTATTATTGTCAAAAATATAATAAAACCTTTCATTGTTTTATTTGAAAGGATCCCCTCACCAATTTCTTTACCTTAAAATCACGTTTTCGTAATGATTTTCTTATACGTATTTGATGTATAATTATCTGCTTCACTTGATGTTTCCTTAAATTTTAAATTAGCCTTTTTTATATAATATATCAAGGTTACTACAGCTCATTAAGCCAAAATATAAAGAAAATACAATTTTAAAACATTTTTTCTAGCTGCCGAAGAAAATGAAGAATTACTTAGTAACTCCAGGTATGCCATATAGTGTAGCTGTAATTTAAGGATGACATTCATTGTAAAAAAATTAACTCGGACATACATAGTCATGGCCAAACATTCATTAGAAACCAGTTATGTAGTTTTGTTTTAGGTATCAGCATTGGTTTTATACATACACATAATCAAGGGTATTAGTCTTAAGGCGTTAACCTTAACACAGGTTGATTTTAAAAGAAATATCGTGGAAACAAAACAAATTTGAAACTTCCTAATATCTTAAAATTTATAGTGAAGTTAAAATCACTACTACTCGGCTACTCATAATTCATAAATTATACACATGTAACAAACATCATTTCCTAATCCGAAACAGACACACATATGCTCCACTCGTAATACCTACCCTAATACCTAAAACCAATGAAGGGCTGAGAGGGCTCACCGGAACCTCCTGGACTGAATCATCATGACTGTGGCCCTGATGAGGGAGCTGCATTAACCTTGGAACGTCGGTCCAGCTCGGACCACGGCTATGTGAACGGAGAAGCCTCCGCACGAAGATGCTACCGAAATGTTTATTCTGTCAACTGTCTGAGGAACTGACTGTCAAGGTTGACTACCTTAGTTAATAACAATGACTACATTCGTTCATCTACACTCGTCCTTCTCATTCGCCATCATATTCGCCCATCTTAACGATCGGCGTCTTACTAATGAACGATAAAAATAATAATTTTTACTAATCTTTTTACCAGATACAAAAAAAATTTAACGCATGACGTAGTTAACCCAAAACAAAGCTGCAACGTAGAAAATCTGGATGAAACAAAATGTTAAACATCTCCATGCACCAAGTACTCTGCTATGATAGAACTATACTTAAGACAACCTAAAATAATTATTAATCTCGATTATCATCGATAATTAAAAACATAACTAATAAACTAAGATTAGATTTACTGTAAGTCCCACAAAAATCATAGAGAGATAAACAAATGCTGATGTAACACACATATACTGCATCTGTGATCTAATCCACCGTTAAGGCACAATAAGTTGAAAGTCGTAAAATGAAGATTAATATGGTGAAAAACAACGTTATATAATAAATTAACTGGCTTAACACAATATTAGAGAATATTCAATTTATTTAATAAACTGTATTCTCTTTGTTAAATCATGTCTTTTCGTTGAACAATTGAACAAAAGGGACCTAATATATTTACGAACTCATTCTTTTCATTCCGCACTGAAATACTAAACTTGGAGTTATGAATTTAAAAATACAGAGCTTTTACACCGTGGTAAAAGTAATTTTCTTTCTGAAACTCTTCTTTTTAATGGAGTTGGCTCCTGATAAGAAAAATGAAGAGCAGCAATCATCCATCATAGTTCGAAGATAAAAGATTTAATTAAATCCAATTTACACGGATTGTTTTCGTTTCATCACCATTTACTGACATAAATATGTCATGATTATGTTCCAACCATAATGATTTTATGTTCAGTCCTGCTAAATAATTACCTTTTCTCTTCTGATTATTCAGTTATTCAAAAACCAGCTTTTTAGTACTTACCCTCATTATCTTCAGCACAAGAGGACAGATTTTAGAAAAGATCAAATATCTTTTGAATTCCAAGTTTTTCACATATAAAAACAAGTCCACTACTAATATACTTAGCTGAATAAGATTTATATGAATGAATCCATACTGTAGTTCAATAATTATTTAAATTTAATTGTTTCGCTCCAATCGTTGACTTGGAGATGGGGCTGGTAGGTGTGCGTGTGCTAGGTGGAAGGACATTCAGTAAGAGACTTTATTGTGTGGCGTTCAGTGGCACTGTACTTCCACTGCATTTCATTCCTTCTTGTCTAGTTCTTTACAATTATAAGAAGTGCTGTTTTAACATTAATTTAATACATACATTTTATATAAATTACTATCCACCAAATCAAATTAAGAAACAATATATTTTATTAGTCCTAAATTTTTAATGAAAGAGCAGCCAATTAGTATAGTCCTTACGGAATAGTTTGACACTTCATTTAGTTGTGGTTACAATACAGCGATTCATTCATCAACATTTTATGTTCTGATCATGAGGTGTCAACAGATTTGCCTCTTTTTGTAGTTGTTTAGTAAGTTTTTCAATAGTTTTCCCTGAAGGGCATGAGAAGCCCTCAAAATACGTTTTTTGGCCATAAGAATAACATGGAGAGAGGTTTAAATGAATTTAAAAGTAACCGCTGTTGAAATGTAAATAATGATATCCATGCAATTTTAACAATTGTTAAAATGTAAATATTGATATCCATGCAATTATAACAACTGTTGGAATGTAAATAATGATACCCATGCAATTATAACAACTGTTGGAATGTAAATAATGATATCCATGCAATTATAACAACTGTTGGAATGTAAATAATGATATCCATGCAATTATAACAACTGTTGGAATGTAAATATTGATATCCATGCAATTATAACAACTGTTGGAATGTAAATAATGATATCCATGCAATTATAACAACTGTTGGAATGTAAATAATGATATCCATGCAATTTTAACAACTGTTGGAATATAAATAATTGTGTTTGTAATATTGAGGAGGATAGGTATTTCAAAATATTAAACAAGGAAAAGTTGTAATCATGGTTTTATTCAAATCTGACTGTAGGATTCCGCCCCACTGGACTTGAAAGCATAAATGGTAATCTAATAAAGTTATTTTATGTTATTGATCTTCAGATGTTAAACAAAAACAAATTAAATAAGGACGTTTGAAAAAAGATATAATAAATAGGAATCAATGCAAGTAGTGTGAGTGAGATACTGTAAATTAATTTAATAATTTGATTTTACATAATACCTACTAATATTTGCAGTCAAAAGTCACAGGCCGAGGAGTCCCGAGGGTAGCGAGTGAAGGTGTTGGCACGCGAAGCGTGCAGAGGTGTCTTCTAGTATAAATTTAACTCATTTCAAGATTAAATCGATTCATACATCTGACACTTTGAAGAGTAAAACATGTTAACCGAACATGATCAATTTGATTCGTGTGGTCTTACCATTTATTTGTTCGTGGTACGTGGCCGTGCATTAACTAATGAACATCTATGTTTGAGGTACACTCAATATGGACAGACCCTTTCGTAGATTACTAGCAGGACCGTAACATTTCAGATGTTTACAACATTTTATTCACAGAGTAATTTAGGTAAAACTACGATCCAAAGTGCGTAGTAAACAGACTTAATCGATCAATAGCCGTCGTCATAAAATAACACAAAGTAAAAAATAAAATTAAAACCCTCTACTACTTTTTTTACATCAAAACCCATCCAATGAATAATGTAGGTCACTGCAAAGTAATACATCAATAACATGTCCGAGTTGATTTTGACAAGTTTCAGTGGTAAAACTGATTGTAATTACAAATAATATATATCTACGTTTATTTAATGTTCGAATACACTTTCACGGTGATATAACGTTAAAACCCCCTATTTTAAAATAATTATTTGTAATATTTGTATTATCTTTTTTGGATATTTGTACAGAAAAAATAAATATTGCCAATAAATTACTGTCGTTCGTGTGTAAGTGGGTGACAGGGTCATTACCACCGTATTTGTGTGAGTTGGTGGGAGGGCCATTACCACCTTACGTCTGTGGCGGGTGAGAGGGTCACTTCTACCGTATGTCTTGAAAGGTCATTAGCACCGTGTGTGGGTGGGAGGGCCATTACCACCGTACATCTTGGGAGGTAAGAGGGGCATTAGTACCGTACGTCTGTGTGTGCGTGGGTGGGAGAGTCATTACCACCGTACTTGTGTTGGTTGTGTGGGAGGGCCATTCGCACCGTACGTATAACTCAGGAGACTTTATTTATTATTATTTACCTTTATATTATCTTTATTTTTATATTTTACTACGTTTTAAATGTAAATACTAGTATCGTTATTCAATGTGCAAGAATTAAATTTAATGAATGATACGCAATATGAGATATTACTTTCACAATTTGCTTGCTTTCGGATTCAAGGCTTCGTAACATTTTCACAAGAAATGACGTTCAATCTTGGTGAAATAACCAACCCTCCACTCCCCTACAAAATGCTAGTGGGTCGTTGTAATCGAATGTGCTAGTGGTTATTCGTTATTTACAAATAAATTACTTAGCAGACAGATCATATTTATATCTTAAGGGCAGGGATTGACGACATGGTGATACTAACAAGATTGAGATCGGAGGTAAAATGAGCTCAAGAGGATTAAAGTATACAAGGAGATAGGATGGCATACAAGGGTGCTTGGGGGAGGGGGAGACACGTATTGTACGTGGTCTGACAGGAAACATGTCAACAACATGTCTACACGGTTAGTGTGAAGTTCTTTACTATTCTAAGTTTGTTAAGTACTTTAATTTTTATATTTAAAAACTATTATATTTAGTACACATTTGTTTTCAATATTTATTCATGTAATCATTCTAAAGACCTGATGTAGAGGTAATAGTTATATTTTGGGAATATTGACTTATTTTTAAAGATACTGAAATTAGTTACTTTATTTACTGGTTATTTTGAAATAGTAACATTAACTTCTAACATTTTAAACTGTGGAATACAAAAGAAAATTAACTATAAAAAAGTATTATCACGTCAGTATTGGAAACGAAACAAATATTATGTTATTTAAACAGTTTACATATGTATTATCATTGGTTTTATAGAAACTCATAGATTTCTCTTCCAATGTTATTTTTGTGTTTCAAATTATGATCTCTCTTGGGGTGCACTTATAGAGCTAAAGTGTAGTCCCATATAAATGTAATGCAGTTTAAACCAGCTATGGAAGCAACCTCACTAACTTACCAAATTACAGTCATAAATGTTCCTATTAGATGAGATTGTCTATACTGTAGGTGTTTATAATCAAGGGTATTACCACAGTCTAATAACACAGTCACGACACTTCCATTGCTCCGCTGTGGAGCTAACGTTCCAAGTAGCCGGACCAAACAACAACACCCCATAACTGGTCTTGCAGAGAAGAGGAAAATAACAATACAAAAAGAGTCATTACAGGTTATTTGACATTTACTAATCACAGCTGTGGATGTAAATAGTGCAGAAATATGCACTACTGTCCTCCCGCCGCTAGGATCGCGAACGTCGGCTTTTAAAATGGAGTGTCACCACTGTATTTTATTAGTCTTTGATATTACTTAATTTATTACACAGGTAAAATTCTTCATACATTAGTACAATAGTGCGTGTATGGATGGGCGGGAGGGTCAATAGCACTGTGCGTTTGACCCACTTTCACACTATTTTTCATGAAAATACAAAAAAGTACAAAATTAAACATGACCGAACCCACTTGGAATAATGTGTAAACACAGAGCTGTTTCGTCTTTATAACAACAATATCAAGAACCATTTATCATTACACCTGCAAAAATATGATTCTTAAAACTAATTAAATTGATTTCAACTTAACGAAGAACTAAACACATATATTTTGATTTTGATAATACACTATCGTGGGATCAGCATATAAACACATTATGTTCTAGAGTAGCATCACAACTGTTTTTATTGAAAAGATATTCTAAATACCAAGACCATTTTCTTTTAAGACTTATATATACTTCCCTCATTGAGTCAAGACTGAGGTACGGCATTGTCCTTTGGGGTTCAGCATCTCATTCCAAATTTATGAGAATATTCCGGTTACAAAAGCGGGCTGTACGAATCATGGCAAGGCTACATAGACGAGCACCGTGCAAATCTTATTTTCAATCCTTAAAGATTTTGACATTGCCCTCAATATATATCTATGAAATGCTCCTGTATTATAGTTTTAAGTTTGATTCAATACAGACCGGTTCTGATGTTCACTTATACAACACAAGAGCACGTGACCAACACAGACAAGCCCCTCATAGATTGCAAATAGCCTCAAAATTACCTCAAAACATGGGTCCAGAACTATTCAACAAATTACCTGCAACAATTAAATCAGAAACAAACCCAAATAAATTTAAAAAGTTGACTAGGGAATATCTCTTAGAAAGAGCCTGTTACTCCGTTGAGGAGTTTTTATAGTTTTACAAATGGAATAATAGTGGATTTATCAAGTTTATTTTAAATTAAATGTATTATTTTATTCATGGATGTACGATAAGCATTGACGACTGTAATACAATGTATATATTGTCAATTTACAGAATAAATCATTTGAATTTGAATTTGAATATATATGTATTCCAAGAAAGGTCTTTTATAATCAATTTGAATTGTATGTTATATACGTTGTATTTATGATAAAACTAATGTAGAGAGTAAAGACATAAAGTAGGATTTAAATTTGTTTAAAGTATTTGTAATTTTATTTTAATCCCAACCATCCTTGAAATGAACCTGTAAGATTTTCTTGTCCAACGACGACTATACGTGACCCACCCACTTTCTCAAAAGAAACCAATACTACTATGGTCCCAACGAACCATCATACTATTGTATCTACTAAAAAAGTATAAATATAATATAGAAAATGATATAAGTAGTTACATTTTACAGTGTGTGCGTGTGCGCGTGTGCGCGTGTGTGTGCGTGTGCGTGTGCGTGTGTGCGTGTGTGCGTGCGTGCGCGTGCGCGTGAGCGTGTGCGTGTGCGTGCGCGTGAGCGTGAGCGTGTGCGTGCGTGCGTGCGTGCGTGCGTGTGTGTGCGCGTGTGCGTGCGTGCGTGCGTGCGCGTGCGTGTGTGCGTGCGTGCGTGC